>RWGZ01001053.1:121914-158503 GCA_009725065.1 Utricularia reniformis | reverse complement strand
GTAACTTGTCTAAATGACCATTTAGTCCCCCCTTCTAAAATTCCCTCTTCTTATTTTAAATTACTAAACTACCCCTCATTTCATGTTTTGTAACAAAATTTTATGCGAGTCTAACCTGTCGGAATTTCGTTTGTGTCGCCTTTCTGGGACGTTACACTCGGCACCCTGGCGCTGAAGGAAAAACTCTTCCAGAAAATAGTAATCACTTCTTAGAGAAGCCCATGCAGTTTTTCATATTTGAGATTTTTGGTTAAATGATTCGAACTTCTTTATGGTGGACTCATATCGTCAACAACCGCTCTAAAGCTTTCGAGACACTCGTAAAATTCTAGGTTCGATGCTTGTGGATTCGTTTCAATATGCTCGGTGGATTAAGAATTTGACAATGCGGTGAAAGACATCATTTCACTAATTTTTTTGTGTTACTAGCTGGTTTTTAAGTTCGATAATATGCAGGGGCAAAAGACGTCAAGAAAAGTCGATGTTCAAATTTGGATTTTTGAAAAAGGCAGATTCCACGGTGAACTGTGAAGGGTAAAAACTTACGGTGAATAAAATCCGTGGTGAATTTACGTATAGAAAATCCGTGGAAAATTACCCTTGGATAAAATTTCCACGGTGAATTTCCTGGGTGACATTCGGCGGTGAAATGTTTGCACTCCAAAAACGCGGTGAATTTTGATGTTATGACGTTTTCGCTTGGTATTATTGGAGTGGCTTAAGGGCCTTGAATCCAACATAGTTTTGACCGATGTCCGAATTATGTGGGCTTAGTGTCAAAACCGCCGTATTGGCGAGAGGAGTATTTCTAGCATGATAGTTTTCTTATGCGAATGCCAGGTGAAGCATTGTAATCCTACACATAAGGAAAGCTTAATGGTTAACCACTCATAGGCTAAATTTGCAAAGTAGGGGACTATTGATATTTATCTGGAGTATTTTTGTAATTTGGATACCCCGGGAACCTTCCGCCACATTTCAAAGGTATTTGGGATATTTGAAACGAAGTGACATTAGGGGTATTTTCGAAATTTAGACCACAACCCCTAATTCGTCATTCGCATCTTAAGTGGTATTTTCGGTGGATTAGGGCGATTTCGGGTCGAAGTGATGCCGATGTGTATTTTCGTAATTTGAGAGTCCGGTGTTCACTTAAAGCGAGTTTGGTGATATTTTGGTATTCTTAGATGGTTTCGAGATGGAGTGACTTTGAGGGTGTTTTCATACATTGAAGATCCGGAGTCACATGGAAGGAATCTAATGGTGTGTCGAGTGTTTTTGGTCAATTACGTATTAAAATAGCGTTGGGGGTATTTATGTAATTTAGCACCCGAGAGACGTCACGACTAACATTCGGCTATAGTGTGAACACCTGGTGAGTATTATTGAGATACATTTATGCCAAGTGTATTTTTTTCTCTTTTCGTAGGTTACGGGTCGATCGAGAAACATTATGAAAAATGAGGGACATTGCGATAGACATCTAGGTGAAATTGAGCATTTTTGAAAAATAGGGTTGAATCGTGGAGAATTAGATGAGACTGGGCTTTTGGCGCATAGGTAAGTTGCTAGCCCTAGATTCTCTATAAATACAGGACTTTGGGGCACTCGAAAAGGTTTCGGATTTAGAGTCGAAGTTGAAACTGAGGGTCGGATTTCAAGAAAATACCTAACTCCTAAATACGTGGGGAATTTGCTTCCTTCTCCAAATCCGCGGTGTTGTGGTCAAGAGA
Source organism: Utricularia reniformis (assembly GCA_009725065.1). NCBI lineage: Eukaryota > Viridiplantae > Streptophyta > Magnoliopsida > Lamiales > Lentibulariaceae > Utricularia > Utricularia reniformis. The sequence continues at coordinate 156,770 of RWGZ01001053.1, read as the reverse complement.
CTGGGGTACCATAAGTCTACCGGTTCATAATAAAACGAACTCGGTTTTCATTTGTTTGAATAGAGGAGACGATATACAAAGAAGCAAACAAAGTACACAACTATTTAACGTGGAAAACCCCTTGGAAAAGGGAAAAAAACCATTTGACTAAGAGTTTGAAATGCTCTTAGCTGATATATGAATCGAACAGTTCACATTTCAAACAGAGAAAGCTAATGAAAATGACTAAGGCAGTAAGAAAGCGCGAGAAGAGAAATCGGTAGAGTAACAGCCTATTTTGCGCATCCCAAAGGTCCTCACGATCTTTTCATTAAGCCCTATATTTATAGAGGGGAAAACGCGTGTGAATTATGCTATGTAACCGCATTTCACAATGTCATTTTCCCATGCTGTTAAACGTAGCTATGCCCGAAGTACGAACAATGTGAGCAGACCCGAAGCGTGAACACATGCATGTGCCAGAAGCGCAGGGCATGTGAGCTGTAACCGTTCGGACCGATCTAAGGGGTCGATCCCCGGGTTTCTAACTTACGCCGAACTCCATCTTCGGTCCTAAAACACAAGTGGGTTTTTGGGCCGGATATTTCAAATGGGCCATGTTAAGGATCTTGGGTCACATAGGTTTTTTTCTTATAATCTGGGCTGGTCAAATATAGTTAGGCCTTATTTAATACGGGGTATCCGGTCCAAAGCCCTCATCACGCGGTAAATTTTGGTACGTGAATAGTAACAAAGTTTGATAATCACAGAGGAACGTATTACATATCAAAATCTGCTGTCAATTTGCTTATAAACATAAATCCATGGTGAATTATATTTGTGAATAGTGTTGGAGTCCAAAAATCGGGGAGAAACGTGTCACGTTAATCAAATACGTTGTAAATTTGCAAGGGAAATCAAATCCGCGATGAATATGCACATCAAAGCAAATCCACGGTGATTTTTTATGGTGAATAGTGCTACCGAACAAAAATCGATGCCAAACATGTCCAATTGTTGATCCGAGGTGAATTTGCTTTTAGAAGCTAAATCTTTAGTGAATTTGAGGCAAATAGTGTTGCTGTAACGACCCTAATTGGGGCCTAGATGATTTGGTAAAAACGTACTAAATAGAAACGAAACGTTCGAGCGTAAACTAAAACATAATTCAAAAGCATTAAAGTCTAGCGACATAATTTAGAGTATTCTCAAAAGACCGGACTCTATCACCGGACAACCGACGACCTCCTTTCCATGCCCTTCTCATACCTCGTCTGCGTCACATACAAAATCTGTAAAGCGGTCACAATCTATTAAAGGAACTTCACACATACTATATTTGTCCTTCCATTTTTTAAATAAAACATACACACACACGTAAGTCGTTTCTTGTAATCGTAGACTTATTTTCTTCTTCTTCTTTCTTTACCCTTATTATTCTTTTCCCCCTCCCCTCATCTTTGAACTTTACTGTTGCCGAGTGTAATATGCTCGGTACATGTCCCGCCCAAGCCAACCGATAGCTGTTGGTTGACTCGACGGCCGTATGCTTCCCTTCCCCGGGTGAGTACTTAGGCGCTACCCCTTTTCTCGCCCGGATCCGTTCTACCCTTTCATACGTATCTTTCCATTCTGGAACTTATCGTTCCCTTCATCAGGCATGCCCTTCCTTTTTCGAATCGTGTACTAAGCACGATGCCGGGTTCGGTCGGACGGTGCATCCTCCCTCACCCCGAGTCTTATTAACATTTGCCTCATTCGTTTGTGTCTTTTTCTTTCCTTCTTATTACCCTTCCCATTTCCCTACATCGGAAACTTCCGTTACTATATTGTGTTCACTCTGCTTACCTGTTGCTTTCACATGTTATAATCCCTTCGTGCTTCCCTGCATTTCGTAACATATCTTAGTACTCGATTTCGATGTTATTATCTTATTATGAACTATGTGTTTACCGTAGACCCTACGTATCCTTTCCCTCTCACGATTCGACGTTGAAGCACGACGAAAACACCCTCGTTTGATGTTTCAGCGATAAACTACCCTATACATGAAATCCGCGATAAAAATGAGCTTGGGTAAAATCCACGATAAAAATGAGGTTTAGGGTAAAATCCGCAATAATTTGTTGCTTTTGGAAAATCAGCAATAATTTGGGGTTTGTGGTTTTCTGCGACAATTTGGGGTTTAGGTTTTTCCGTGATAAACATTCATTGACGATTTTTTGCGCGATAAATTTGCTCTTTCAAAAATCCGCGAGAGTTTTGGTTGCTGAAAATCCACGATAAATTCGTGTTTTTGGCTTTTTCGTGGGTTTTCGGTGCCTATGTGATAAATAACTTTGTTTTGGGTCTTTTCACCCCTATTTATAAACATTTTAACTTCCTTAAAATTTTGACCCCTCCTTCCTTTTATTTTGACCCCTCCTTTATCATTTTCCTCACTTTTCTACCTTTTCGTTTCCTTTTACATCCTTTCATTCCCGTATCCCTCGTTATTCCTCATTTAGACCTTACCACTATATTTTCTCCCATTATTCTAATATACTTTTTTCCTGGCTATTACAGTTGTGGATCAAAAATCGATCAGAAACCTAGCTAATGAAAGAATCGTTCGAAAATCTACTCTACAGTGGCAAAATACGCGGTTCAATTATCAGTGAATTGTGATTTATGCGTTTTCGTTCAGGATTTCGTTATTTAACTCATTTCATATCCTGGATTGATACTAGATCACTTGATAAGGGAGAATATACTTTGTATTTGTGATTTTTTATCATAGTGAAACACCAAAATATAGGGTCGCTCTTCCGAGGACGTAAGCCCACACTAGTGAGCCCAACCTAGTAATTCTTCGTTTATTACAACAAAATTTGACTGATAAAAAATACTAAATTTATTTTAGGACAAGATCAAACCAGAAAAGGAAAAAGACTCGAGGGAAGTCTAAGTTACGTGGAGAAACGGAGAATTGGAACTGCGGGAAGAGAGGGCACTGAAGTTAGAGTACAAAGAGGAAAGAAGGGATGGATCGACGTTGGTTTCCCATATGGACGATGTACTAGGTTTGTGCATTTAGACCCCGATGAAGTCATAATTATTTGATTCGGGAGCATTGTTTCACATCTCATCCGATAAAGATGCATTCGTTTATTTTGCAGATTGAAATCATGGAAAAATCTACTTGGCGGCCGAGAAAGAGTTGAAAATTATCGGTCGGGGTGACATATCGATCACCTCTTATTGTGACAGCTTGTTTTTAAAGGACGTATTGTATATTTCCGGTTTTATGACTAATATGATTTCGGTCGGCCATCATGATGCAAAGGGTTTGAACGATTTTATGAGGCGAATGTTGCAAGTGTTGAAGGGATCGAAGATCTTGGCTGGAGCAACTAAGTCTTGGAGTATGTATGTGGGGATATGACGGAACTACCAGGTATCACAGCACACAAGATCTATCGATCAAATGCTTGACGAAGGAGAAAGGAGAACGAGGGGCTAAGACTAAACGGGGACACATTCAAAATAAACAAAAGGGTGAAGATGCGGTAAAACCGGCATTTTAGAGTGGGAGTAGAACACCGGTTAAGGTGGATCGGTTGGATATGCCTTCAGAAAAATAAACCGATGCGAAGATCGGAGATATTATGTGTTATCTGTCGGAAACGGATACAGGTATGGTCGATCATATGGCATTTCGAAATACAAGGGAATCATTAGCTTCTGCGGTTAAGCAATGGAGGGCGCTAAAAGCTTCCCATCAGTAAGAGTTTGCCTTGAAATACGAGGTATTGGGGAATTTGATAGCTTTCGTCACTTTGGTTGAGTTTGGGTTGGGCATGAACTAGCTTGGTTCACTAGGTGATTTGGCGAACGGGGACTTTCGAGGGTGGACATTATCCTCGAAAGTTGTTAAGTGTGGACATCTATATTGTTGTCGATCTATCACAATAGGATGAAAGCCGACTTTGTTGTCGATCCGGTGCACAAGAGGACGATCGGTATTTGTGTCGATCTGTCGAGGACCGAAGCACGCAATACTGAAGGCGACAAATAGATCATCATAATATATGAGATGGAGGCAATCGTTTCAGAACTAAATTGAGACATGGTTGGACCCATTGGTCCATGATGTCGTCGATTAACGAAGGAGATATTCATGGAGACAAGATCACATCAAATCAGTATATATAGACGCATATATATTATTTGATTATGGAAAATCATATATGAGGATATGATCAAATATTAGAAATATTTGTTAGTTACCTACATTATCTCATCCACATCATTTATATAAGGAGGTCTTATGGTTCATTGTTATCAACGCTTGTATTCTGAATTTTCTATTCGTGTGTGTGTTATATTCTCCTCAAGTGATAGTAAATTTGGTCGTTCCTCCGGTCAAAGGTTTTTACCGATCCCGGTTTTCCACGTTAAATTTCTTATGTCGGTGTTTTCTCTTTTGCTTTATTCAAATTCATGTCGATGCATAAATGTCGGGCAGACTACATAAGAAGAATAATGATCATAGAACTCCATGTAGAAGATTTTTAGGAATGATGGTCGGGTGACAGCTGAAGGGCTCGATGGCGATGTTGATCTGCATTATCAGTTCAGTCGATAGATCAAGGATACATATTGGATGACTGTGATGATTTTATTTGACAACAGTCGTATTAAACTTGGTTAGGGATTCAAGACTATCGAATGGGAAAATTTTTTCCTTAATTGACCCACAAAATATATGGAATAAGATATTGAGATATATCTTGTTGGTTACATATATGAAGAAGATATTGAGATATATTTTGTTGGTTACATATATGAAAGAAGATATTAAAATGTATATTGTGAGCTAGATATTTTTAAGATGTTGTCAAAGACATGGAATGAGAATAATGTAGAATATTAGGTAGAATATTTCTAAAATTTGTTCCTAGTCATGACTTTATAAATAGTGGGACTTATGAACACAATTGTAACCCATCAATCTAAAGGCGTAACATATTGCACCCTATTTTTCTTATGATAATGAGTTCACGATCGAGGTTTATCGATTATGTGGTTTTCACGGTTTTGAGTTTCCACGCTAAATTTTGTGTCGTATACTTTTCTCCAGTTACATTTTGTTCTCATCGTAGGATAAGAAATTCTTTTCTTCTCCGAAAGGAATTATCCCAACATCTTGTTTTATCCTAGAAAATTTCTACCGCAATCGCAGTGATTTCCTCTTCTTAAATTGCGGCTCTAGTGACTCACTTTGTAATTTGCTTAGTGGCCCTTGATATTACGATTTCCACGTTGTCCCCAGTTCCCCGACCTATTATCTCTTGTCGTTGTACATCTTTCTATGGAGACTTTTCCCTCTTCCCGACGGGAATAATGAAAACTCCGCATTATTGGTCTTGATAGGGATTTGACAGTAGTCATGCAATTTGTAGCAATATTGTGCGATACTTACATATATACCTCGAGGACCCCATCATCTTGTTGTCTCTCATCTTCTCAGATAAACTTGGTGCATCTCATGGAAAACTCTTCCATATTTTCTAGGTGATCTCTATTAAGGGAATTGCCTAGTGGTTGTATGGCCCGAACGAGCTGCAACACTTACTTTCTCGCTTACTCTATCAACGGAATTTTAATACAATGTGCTTTAAGTCGGGTAATAAAACCCAAAAGTCTCCCAGAAGAGTCATACTACAAAGCGGGTAACGAGGTAATAGACTTCAACGGTGCATTAAAAGGTGTGAAGGCTGAATAAAACTTGTCCTTGTAATTCTCATATGAGACTATTGAACATCTCAGAAGGCGATTAAACCACATTGGTACAAAATCTTTTAGTGATGCGACGAAAATGAAACACATATTTGCATCGCTGAAGTTCATCAAACTCATATGAATCTCTAGTTTGAATTGCAATATAGATATTCCACGGACTTTGCAAGGTTTCAGTGGAGGGAAGGGTCTTCCCACTCCGCTTAAAATGCTCAATTTCCCTTGCATATTCGCTAAACAAAAATTGTCATTATTAGAGTATATCGAGTGTGTTCATTGTACACCTGNTCTCAAAGCCAAATCTTCCATACTTTCTGGGGGGTCTCTATTCAAAGAATTACACAACGGGTGTCCAGCTAGAATAAGCTGGAGCACCCCAACCTTCTCACTCACAGTAATCCGAGGTATCTTCCTACACTCGGCCTCAAAACGGGTAATAAAACCCAACAATCTTTCCGAAGAATCATACCGCAACGCGGTCAAAGAAGTAATAGACTTTATTGGCGTATTAAAAGGCGTGAAAGCTGAATAGAATTTATCCTTAAAGTCCTGATATGAAACAATCGAACGCCTCGGTAACCGATTAAACCATCGGAGGGCTGATTCCTTAAGAGAAGCGGCAAAAACGAAGCACATGGCAGCATCACTGAAATTCATCAAACTCACATGAATCTCCAAATTCGACGTATGAGCATGCGGGTCAGTCGACCCGCGATACTGTGGGAGATCCTTAGGCATATCAATAAACTCAGAGCGAGTGGCTCCGATAATCGCCGTGGAAAAAGGAGATAAGGCATTTGAAGTGTTCCACGGACTTTACAAAACTTCCAAAGATGGTAACGCCTTTCCTCGATTACCGATGGGCTCATTAGCCCTCTCATTCTCAAAATAATCTCCCTCGTAAGCTGAGGTCTGATGAGTATCCCGGGTATGCTCCCCGTACACTCGTCTCCTTTCCTGGGCCAGAGCCAGGTTGGCCTCCAATTGGTTCATCATAGCTTCGTTCTACTCCAACTTCCCACTCATCTCTTTAAATTTTGACTCTATCAATTCTCCGATCTTTTGTAGAGTATTGCTTTGCTCTCTGGTTGCTGCAGTATTCGCTCGCGGCTCCAGAACACGATCAATATCTTCCTCTGAGGCCACATCATTAACAGGTTCTGGGGTAGCATTGTTCCTCCGGGCTCTCCTTTGAGCTTCAACTTGCTCTAATTGAGCGATTAAAGTACGCCTTGGCTCTTCCAAATCTTCATCTGTTCCCGTATGATCCGCAGATCTAGAGCGTGCGGGTGGCGAAAGGTGGGCACTATTACTGACCGCAACTCGGCTAATTCTTGCGAATTCATAACACTTGGATAAACATTCGCCTGATCGAGGATAAAAACTTGGTTCCCTTCCGGATGAAAACCCGCTCCGGGAGGGCCGAATAGTTACATTTTGAGCAGGGGGCTCCTCTAGAACTGACGACCTAGTCCCCGGTAACGCAACAAAATCATCATTAACTTGAGGAATAGGATCCGCCTCAATTTCTTCATCAAAAATATCTTCATCAGAATTCCGAGTAGTCATGATAATAGGAATCAAAACTCAACAATAAAGCTCTCAATGGGATTAAAAATCTCGGGGCCCCACGGACGGCGCCAAACTGATCTAGTCTAAAAATATTTTGGTATTTATTTTTAGATTAGTCAATTTTTTTAATTATTCGGAATTCAGTTTATGTGGGGACACGAGCGATATACGAGGTTGGGCCCACAATGTGTGAGCTTACGTCCTCGGGAGAGCGAAGCTTTACCTTGGTTTCCACTATAATAATCAAATGATACAAATACAATGAGATGATAATGATAACGCGGGCAAAAACGGCTCGAAAAACGATCGAAAACACTCAGTCGGGCTCGAAAGGCTGGCAGCCGCGAGTTGTGGTCAACAACTCGCAGAAAACACTGTACTAGCAACAACTCGCAGAAAACACTGTATCAGCGAAAACTCGCGACCGGCACTGTTCAGACAAGAACTCGCGACTGGCACTGTTCAGACAAAAACTCGCGAATAGTGATTTCTGGCAAGAACTCACGAATGGCACTGTTCACACGAAATCTTGCGAATAGTAACCCAGATGAGGGTGGCCGCAAGTTTTGGTGCGAGAACTCGCGGATGGGGGCTGAAAAACGAAGTCTCGCGACTGCCTTAGCGAATTTGAGACAGAGCCTTGCATTGGGAGGTGCTAAGAGAGTCCGAATCCCTTCTCAGTGCCTTGGAGCTCCTATTTATAGAGAAATCCAGCCCAATTAATAAGTTTCAGGCCCAGGAGCCCAATTTCATTGGATTAAGCCCAAGGCACCTAAATAATATTCAATTAAATTAGAACAAATGTCATTCCGCAATAGAACTTCGGAAATGCGTCTCGATCGAGATTTAGCCGGAAATATCGATGAGAAAATACCGGAGAACCTTGTAAAATAATTCACTGCTTCCAGATGTCGAATATATATCCAAAAATATCGCCACAACTTACCGGCATGCTTCTCGGTTGCCAAATTACGAAAATACCTTTCGACCCCGTCTGGGGCCGAACTTGCCTGAGAGTGCCAGAAACGATAGTCAAATGCAAATATGTACTCCCGGGAAGTCCAAATTACGATAATACCCCCAAAACCATAGAATGACGTAAATAGACGAGAATACCAAGAATACCAAAAATACCATCTAGCCACGTCGGACGAGCTCCTGGGGCATCGTGATACCAAAAACATCCCCAGGTAATATCAATACTCCCCTGGTTTTCAGATTCAGATTCTGAGTCGTAAACCATATCATATTAGCTCGTCCCGAAAGTCGACACTTGCTCGGGAATTTTTCGGAATAACTGTTAGTAGGGTTGAGAACCCCTCGCAGACGCGATCGTTTTGACACTAAGAACATCAGATTCTGAGCTCGTGCAAAAATCTCGGGATTTTTCCCGACACGAGGGTCCGGCCCTATAAATATCGGATCCTCCCCCCTGTTACAGTACTTATTCGCGGAAACACAAACTTCTCGCGACTTTTCGAACGATTTCTCGCGACTACTCTCATAGTACAGTGTCATTCGCGACTTTTGGAACGATTTCTCGCGAGTACCCTCATAGCACAGTGCATTCGCGACTTTTGAACGAGTTCTCGCGACTACTTGCATTGCACAGTGCACTCGCGACTTTACGAACAAATTCTTGCGGCTGGACAGTGACAGATTGAACTTAACACTTGAACGAAAACTCGCGACTACGTAGGCCGCACAGTGACTTTCGCGACTTTTGGTACGAAAACTCGCGAGACACTTAATAAAATCAGGAAAAAATTATAAAAATTTGAAAAATCGTAATTTTGAGAACTTCACATCATGTCCTCCGACTCCGATGCCTCGTCATCCCGTTCCTCGGACTCCTCATCCGGCTCGGGGAGCTCCGATTCGAGTCTTTCACCCTTTCGCTCCCCCATTACGAACCCTTATCCACACTTCTTCGAACGGATCACACATCTTGAGAACACCGTAGGTCCTGAGAGTTCTGCTGTCAAGGCCTTGAAATCCTTTGATAAGCCATATACCATGCATGATCGGAAGTGGAAATCCCTCGTGGAAGACTACCACCTCCCTTCCGATTGTGTTCTATACAAGCCGGGTCCTTCTGATCGGATCCTGCGTTCGCCGGTTGGCACTCATACCGTTTGTCTTGAATATCTAGAGTGCGGTCTCCGCTTTCCGCTTCACCCATTCGTCTCCGCTTTCCGCTTTCCGCTTTCCGTTTGTCTTGACCTGTTTAAACATCCATCTCTTCCAGCTTAACCCAAATTCGATATCTTTAGTAGTTGCCTTCATTATTTTCATGGAGACCAACGGGATTTCGATAACCGTCGATAGCTTCTTCCAAATTTTCCAAATCAGTATCGCTATCCATTATGGTGCCCAGGGTTGCATCTTTTTTCGCCAAAGGCACAAGAAAAGCTCCTTCCCATTCTCTACTCCTCACTCGAATCATGACTGGAAGAGACATTTCTTTTTTGTCACTGGTGTGGGTTCCACTAGGTTATCTGTGCTTAGCCTTCCCTGGCGGTTCCCAATTGAAGGGGAACCTTTCCTTCCGGAGTCTTACTATCCTATCCCGCGATCCATTACTCCTAAGGCTTTGGAGAGGATACTTGTCGCGTGCGCTACATCAGATGGTACTGACTGGACCCCGAAGACGTTATTCTATGCCTCGATCTTGGTCGCCTCCAACATTCTTCCGGCCCCTACCCATTTTAGTAGGGGACTATTAGGTATCTGGACCATGCGTTAACACTTAAACCATCTCAACACCTCTCCCTCGATAAGCACACCTTCCTAACACCAGTGTATATATGTTCTTCAACCTTTTTAACTGTATTTCTCACGCGACTTGCTTGTTTTGCAGATAAAATAATGGCTCCCCCTGGAGATCGTTCGAGATTAGGTGATAAGTTGAGGTCCCTCCGTACTCTCGTTACGGAGAAAGATGAGTTGATCTTCGAGATGGCGCNAACGATTTCTCGCGAGTACCCTCATAGCACAGTGACATTCGCGACTTTTGAACGAGTTCTCGCGACTACTTGCATTGCACAGTGCACTCGCGACTTTACGAACGAATTCTCGCGGCTGGACAGTGACACAGTGAACTTAACACATGAACGAAAACTCGCGACTACGTAGGCTGCACAGTGACTTTCGCGACTTTTGGTACGAAAACTCGCGAGACACTTAATAAAATCAGGAAAAAATTATAAAAATTTTAAAAATCGTAATTTCGAGAACTTCACATCATGTCCTCCGACTCCGATGCCTCGTCATCCCATTCCTCGGACTCCTCATCCGGCTCGGGGAGCTCCGATTCGAGTCTTTCACCATTTCGCTCCCCCATTACGAACCCTTATCCACACTTCTTCGAACGGATCACACATCTTGAGAACACCGTAGGTCCTGAGAGTTCTGCTGTCAAGGCCTTGAAATCCTTTGATAAGCCATATACCATGCATGATCGGAAGTGGAAATCTCTCGTGGAAAACTATCACTTCCCTTCCGATTGTGTTCTATACAAGCCGGGTCCTTCTGATCGGATCCTGCGTCCATCGGTTGGCACTCATACCGTTTGTCTTGAATATCTAGAGTGCGGTCTCCACTTTCCGCTTCACCCATTCATCTCCACTCTCTTGACCTGTTTAAACATCCATCTCTTCCAGCTTAACCCAAATTCGATATCTTTAGTGGTTGCCTTCATTATTTTCATGGAGACCAACGGGATTTCGATAACCGTTGATAGCTTCTTCCATGTCTTCCAAATCAGTACCGCTATCCATTATGGTGCCCAGGGTTGCATCATTTTTCGCCAGAGGCACAAGAAAAGCTCATTCCCATTCTCTACTCTTCACTCGAATCATGACTGGAAGAGACATTTCTTTTTTGTCACTGGTGTGGGTTCCACTAGGTTATCTGTGCTTAGCCTTCCCTGGAGGTTCCCAATTGAAGGGGAACCTTTCCTTCCGGATTCTTACTATCCTATCCCGCGATCCATTACTCCTAAGGCTTTGGAGAGGATACTTGTCGCGTGCGCTACATCGGATGGTACTGACTGGACCCCGAAGACGCTATTCTATGCCCCGATCTTGGTCGCCTCCAACATTCTTCCGGCCCCTACCCATTTTAGTAGGGGACTATTAGGTATTTGGACCATGCGTTAACACTTAAACCATCTCAACACCTCCCCCTCGATAAGCACACCTTCCTAACACCAGCGTATATATGTTCTACAATCTTTTAACTGTACTTCTCACGCGACTTGCTTGTTTTGCAGATAAAATAATGGCTCCCACTGGAGATCGTTCGAGATTAGGTGATAAGTTGAGGTCCCTCCGTACTCTCGTTACGGAGAAAGATGAGTTGATCTTCGAGATGGCGCTAGGATCCNAGGCACAAGAAAAGCTCCTTCCCATTCTCTACTCCTCACTCGAATCATGACTGGAAGAGACATTTCTTTTTTGTCATTGGTGTGGGTTCCACTAGGTTATCTGTGCTTAGCCTTCCCTGGCGGTTCCCAATTGAAGGGGAACCTTTCCTTCCGGAGTCTTACTATCCTATCCCGCGATCCATTACTCCTAAGGCTTTGGAGATGATACTTGTCGCGTGCACTACATCGGATGGTACTGACTGGACCCCGAAGACGCTATTCTATGCCCCGATCTTGGTCGCCTCCAACATTCTTCCGGCCCCTACCCATTTTAGTAGGGGACTATTAGGTATCTGGACCATGCGTTAACACTTAAACCATCTCAACACCTCTCCCTCGATAAGCACACCTTCCTAACACCAGTGTATATATGTTCTTCAACCTTTTTAACTGTATTTCTCACGCGACTTGCTTGTTTTGCAGATAAAATAATGGCTCCCCCTGGAGATCGTTCGAGATTAGGTGATAAGTTGAGGTCCCTCCGTACTCTCGTTACGGAGAAAGATGAGTTGATCTTCGAGATGGCGCCAGGATCCCAAAACCGCACCGCATCGGCTGAGCTGGAGCGAAGCTTGCAAGAAACGGTGCCGCAAGCAGAGGAGGCCCGATCGGTTACTCCAACACCACCTGCTCCGGTAATTGAGGATCCCGAGCTCGCTGGAAATGAGCCGGCTACAGAGCACCCCGAAAGTCCCAAAGATTTAATTCATGTGTCTCGGCGATTAGAGCTTACTGCTAGAGATTTCTCCCCTGACGAAGGGATGTATGACTTCGCCGAGACACTAGTGGACGTCGTAGGAGATGACGAGGAAGAGGGTGAGATAAGCGGTGGTGGACTGATAGGCCCGCCGGTGGAGGAGGTTGAGCAAGGGGCCCGTCCGGAGGGAGGAATAAACCAAGAAGCTCCTTCGGATAGAGGGAAAAGACCGGTGGAGGGCCCCACAGTTTTGGAGATTGCGGAACCCGTTAGGAAGAGTGGGTTAACGGCCGAGTTCCTCGACGCCTTCCGAATAAGAGATATACCGAAACACGTAGTGAAGGAATGACTCGAGATGGGACGTCAGGCTGGCCTGGTACTAATAAAAGATGGAGTCACCTTTCGGATTCCGAGGGGTGATAGTGTTTCCAATAGACCGGCCTTGACGTATTTTGAAAGAAACCCGTCACTACCGCTGCGTGGACGAGATGACCACACGGTATTCACCGACATCGGTCGGTTGATGAGCCAGTTTGCGACCGCGCGTCGCATGATGGGAGAGGTTTGTAGTCAGATCGGCCATTGTTACTTACTCTTTGTTTCATCCGTATCTTATATGTTTTTCGTTGTTTTTGCTTTTCTTTCAGATGGAGCGGACGGTTGTGGAGATGAGCACCGCAGCCGCAATAGGGGAGTACTCTATGCTCAGGCATTCGGAGCTTGACAGTCCGGATCTAATAGGAGAGCAGACGAAGAAAGCCGCTGAAAAGTTGATACAGAATCAGCGGGAAAAGCATGCCCAAGAGATGGCGGCGCTGCGGGAAGAACATAATAGGGCGATCGATGCCCTAATTCGGGTTCATCGCAGTGAATTAACGGAGTGTGCGGCGTTTCACATTGGGAAAAGGCATGCTCTTGAGCAGTCCATCGACACCCTCAAAACGAACGAAAAATATGCTCAAGACAAGCTGAAGGAGATTAGGGCTGAGACCGAAGACAAGTTGAAAAAGGCCAAAGATGCCAATGCTGCTGATAAGAAGGCTCTCGGGAAGGCCTTGGAGGAGAACAAAGAATTAAAATCAAAGAATGAGTCCCTCCAATCCACCGTGGACAGTCTTCGGGCTCGAGCCGCTAGGTTGCCATCCCAGGTCAACGACTGCTTCCGGAAACTAATTTGGGAGTATACAGTGCACTCCTCGACTTTCCGAAACCTGGCGGCCCTAGCTAATGCGACCTCGTCTGCTCTATATTTCTTTAGAGGGAGTGTCCAGACACAAAGAATCCTGGGCATATCTCTAACTCCTGAAGAGAGGGGAAGACTTGATCCCAGTCTATCCGGTAAGTTCGAGCCTGTGGATGCGGAGGATAAATTAGACTGCTCGGGGGATCCGTTCGGGGAGCTCCAATTCAACTTGGAGGAGGACTTGCACCAGCAGCTATATTCAGANAGGTCAACGATTGCTTCCGGAAACTAATTTGGGAGTATACAGTGCACTCCCCGACTTTCCGAAACCTGGCGGCCCTAGCTAATGCGACCTCGTCTGCTCTATATTTCTTTAGAGGGAGTGTCCAGACACAAAGAATCCTGGGCATATCCCTAACTCCTGAAGAGAGGGGAAGACTTGATCCCAGTCTATCCGGTAAGTTCGAGCCAGTGGATGCGGAGGATAAATTAGACTGCTCGGGGGATCCGTTCGGTGCGCTCCAATTCAACTTGGAGGAGGACTTGCACCAGCAGCTATATTCGGAGGAGATCAAAATACCCGAGGAGGGTCCACCGGCGGACGCATTTCGAAGGTTGGCCGCATTATTCCCGGAACCGGTGGGTCCCCTCGTGGGAGATCTTCTTAAAGACGAGGAGGTGATGGGTCAACGTGACCCTCCATTATACGTTCCTGCTAGTGTGACAGGAGCTCGGGAGCGCGAGCTTTATTCCCGAGAAGTTGACCGTTGCGGGAAATAAAGTAAAAGAGACCGATCCTCCCTCCTCGACTATTAAGCTGGTAAGAAAGCGCCCTAGCGAACCCGGTGAAGGCTCGGGCTCCAAGAAGAAAAAGAAATAAACTTCTACATGTGTTTTCCTCATTTTTGTGCTCTCCGTTTCTTGTATCTCCTATGTGTATATAAAATTTGATATTGAATTCTTCTCAATTTCTCACTGTAATTCAATAATCACAAAACTCTGAATAATCCGTCTTCTCTTCTTTTCAACTTAATTTATCGCATCATTCTTCAAGGAATATATAGCTCCGAATAATTCAAATCATGAAATATACTTCCGAAATAATAAGAATCTGCATGAATCTCAAGTAGGAAGGCTCAATAATAACGCATATAATAAGAATAGTGATCTGTAAGAGTCCCCAGTGTAGCGAGACTTGAATAAGTCGGCGATATCTCTAAGGCGAATGCCTATTTAAAATGAGTAGACACCTAAAATGAATCCACCACTCTGCCATTACAAATATATCTTGGCCACCGATATATGCTTACGCTCGGGGCCTTCACACACTCGCCGCCGGTATATACTTGCACCCGGGGCCATCACACACTTGCCACAGGTATATACTTGCACCCGGGGCCATCACACTCTCGCCAACGGTATATACTTGCACCCGGGCCATCACATTCTCGCCGCCGGTATATACTTGCACCCGGGGCCATCACACTCTCGCCACCGGTATATACTTGCACCCGGGGCCATCACACTCTTGACCCGTTCATAAAACGGTGTCATTCGGCCTGTCCATGAGACGGTGCCATCGCACTCTCGACCCGTTCATAAAATGGTGTCATTTGGCCCGTCCATAAGACGGTGTCATGCGGAAAAGGACCAACCTCCGGCGAGGGCGCGACCCTCGTCGGCGTGTCATGGAGTAGTCAGGTATATACTTGCACCCTGATTTGCAACGGAAATATACATCACAACAAACAGGCCTCTTAACATATTCCAACAGTCAGTATGTATAGACGGTTCTGCCGCTGATAGGAAGACTCATCACGTTCAAAATATTTTGACACAGTATTTAATTTGACGAGTTTGAAAATGATCTACTATAAGACAAGTGTTACATTGCGTTTCTAATCTAACTTATTTAATTTATTCCATCCTCCTTCGTACAAAAACGCAATGGACCTACTCCTACCTTACAAGTCCCCTAGTCGATTGAATTCATGTCGTCAAAAAAGATACTTAAAAAATTAGAATATGTCCACAAAAAGGAGGGGAAATTTTTATTTTCAAAAAGATCGATGAGTCACGTCTATTCATAATACTTGCGCAAATTGAAAATATGCCAAGTCCGTGGCAGCTCCTCCCCGCACATATTTGCCATTTTGTACGTTCCTTCCTTCACTACGGCCGTTACTCTGTACGGTCCTTCCCACTTTCGATCCAACTTCCCAACATGCTTCGAAACTTCCACTTTCTTAAGAATCAAGTCGCCAACTTTTAACAACATAGGTCGAACGCCTTTGTCGTGCTTTTTAGCCATCCGCCTTTTACATACCTCCATTCGTATTGCGGCTCTATCACGAATATCGTCAATACAGTGAAGGTCCAACTTTCTCATATCCTTGTTCAACACCTCGTCATAAGCGATAACTCTTTCCTATAAAATAGTCACTTCTAACGGAGACACGGCCTCAGAGCCATATACTAAAGAGAAGGGGCTGAATCCGGTAGTGGATCTCTGTGATGTCCAATATGCCCACATCACATTATGCAATTCATCCACCCAAAAGCCTTTGGATTCATTTATTCATTTTTTCAGCTGTTGCAGGATAATACGATTGATAACCTCTGTAAGCCCGTTTGTTTCTGGGGATGCCATGGAGGTAAACCGCTATTCAATTCCATAACTCTCACACCATTCATTAACCCTCTTTCCGGCAAATTGCGTTCCGTTATCTGATACCAAAATCTTGGGAATTCCGAATCGACACACGATGTACCTCCAAAGGAAACTGATAACTTCCTGTTCCCGAACTCGCGATACAGCTTCAACTTCTATCCACTTAGAAAAATGTTCCACAGCCACGATACAGAATTTCTTTTGGCTCGGTGCCTTCGGAAATGGTCCTAAAATATCGATCCCCCACATATCGAAAGGACATGTTGTCGGTAAAGGTTTCATACTAGCTCTCGGTACATGATGCACGTTTGAGTGGAACTGACAAGCAGAACAAGCCCGAACAAAATTCACACAATCTTTCACCAGTGTTGGCCAAAAATAACCGGCTCTCTTAACCTTATTTGCTAAGGATCCACCTGCCGAATGATCACCACAGTCCCCAGCGCGATCTTCTTCTATAACGGCCTTTGCCTGTACTGGGGAC
This sequence comes from Utricularia reniformis, assembly GCA_009725065.1. Lineage (NCBI taxonomy): Eukaryota > Viridiplantae > Streptophyta > Magnoliopsida > Lamiales > Lentibulariaceae > Utricularia > Utricularia reniformis. The sequence goes on along the minus strand of RWGZ01001053.1, from coordinate 139,977 downwards.
AAACATCGAAGATATGGGCCTCCGAAATTCTTCTTATACAGCTTATCATCCACATAGACAAAATTTGTAGCTCTTTGCATAGTTCTTCGGGCCTCGCCTTTGTCGTTAGGCAATTCTCTCTTGATTAGATAATTCACAATAGCATCCTTCCATGATGGCTCTTCGGTTATGGCATCCAATATAAACCATGTCTCATTCGAAAGTTCCAAATTAGCCACCTCGGTTGTCTGTTTCTCCACCGGACTGAGAGAGGGCTGGTAGTGGATCATTGTTGTTATCTTCGAATCATCCGAGAGTTCTAAAATCGTCGCCGCCATTGCAAGACCGTCTGCACGCGTTTTTTCCTCCCTCGGGATATATGTAAGCGTGAATATCTTAAGATTCTTAGCCGCCTCTTTGAGTTTTTCTAAATACTTGCATAAATGGTTCCCATTGGTGGCGTAAGTATCTGCAAATTGGTTCACCACTAACTGCGAATCAGAATGAGCATGCAAACGAACGATTCCAATTTCCACCGCCAAGTTAATACCAAATATCAAGGCTTCATACTCGGCGACGTTGTTAGTTGCGGGGAAGCGCAACTTTACAGCATATTCATGTTCTTCACCAGATTTCCTTTCTTTAAAATAAACACCAATACCGGCTCGCCAGGCGGACACCGATCCATCTACAAAGGCGTCCCAATTCTCCTGAATACCCAATTCCTCCGACCGAGTCATCTCTACTATGAATTCCACTAACACCTGGGCCTTTAATGCTCGCCTGGAGATATACTCTATCTGATACTGGCCCAATTCGATATTCCACTTTGCTAGCCTACCAGAGGCATCAATCTTTGATAACACACTTCGGATAGGCAGATCTGTCAAGATTGCAATATGATGTCCTTGAAAATAGTGCCTCAATTCCTTGAGGCGACAATCATAGCTAATACAAACTTCTCTAGATCAGTATATCGGGACTCCGCTCCTTGCAATTTCCTGCTCACATAATATATCGGTCTATGTTCTTTATCGCTAAGTCTGACTAACGCGGCGCTCACTGCGTCTTTTGTCACTGCCAAATATAAACCCTACTGATGAGACCAGCTAAATTGGACAATCGGAGACATGATTGGTTATACTTGGAGCGATGGAATTGGAAGGTTAATTGATAATGGATTGAAGTGGGCCATGAAGATGTTTTAATTTTATTAAATTTAGTTTAATTAAGGCCCAATTTATATAAGGTCTAAAGTTGGGCCGTCAATAAGACCCATTAGGTCAAATTAGTTTATTTCAAAAGGTTTTGTTATAAATAAGCCTCTAAGACTCTAATTAGGGGACTTTTGATTAATTATGTGTGAGGGTTCCTCCTTAGGTTCTTTGATGGACTATTCCGAACTTATCAAGATTTATCTTGTGGCGTTCACTTGGTTTATCACTCCCAATTCCTTCTATGTTCTGTGAGTGTGGCACCTTTATCCTTCTTTNTGGCAGCTCCTCCCCGGTCATATTTGCGATTTTGTACGTTCCTTCCTTCACTACGGCCGTTACTCTGTACGGTCCTTCCCACTTTCGATCCAACTTCCCAATATGCTTCGAGACTTCCACTTTCTTAAGAATCAAGTCTCCAACTTTTAACAACATAGGTCGAACGCCTTTGTCGTGCTTTTTAGCCATCCGCCTTTTACATACCTCCATTCGTATTGCGGCTCTATCACGGATATCGTCAATACAGTGAAGATCTAACTTTCTCATATCCTCGTTCAACACCTCGTCATAAGCGATAACTCTTTCCGATAAAATAGTCACTTCTACCGGAGACATGGCCTCAGAGCCATATACTAAAGAGAAGGGGCTAAATCCGGTAGTGGACCTCGGTGATGTCCGATATGCCCACATCACATTATGCAATTCATCCACCCAAGAGCCTTTGGATTCATCTATTCGTGTTTTCAGCTGTTGCAGGATAATACGATTGATAACCTCTGTAAGCCCGTTTGTTTCTGGGTGTGCCACGGAGGTAAACCGCTGTTCAATTCCATAACTCTCACACCATTCATTAACCCTCTTTCCGGCAAATTGCATTCCGTTATCTGATACCAAAATCCTTGGAATTCCGAATCAACACACGATGTACCTCCAAAGGAAACTGATAACTTCCTGTTCCCGAACTTGCGATACAGCTTCAACTTCTATCTACTTAGAAAAATGTTCCACAGCCATGATACATAATTTCTTTTGGCTCGGTGCCTTCGGAAATGGTCCTAAAATATCGATCCCCCACATATAGAAAGGACATGTTGTCGGTAAAGGTTTCATACTAGCTCTCAGTACATGATGCACGTTTGAGTGGAACTGACAAGCAGAACAAGCCCGAACAAAATTCACACAATCTTTCACCAGTGTTGGCCAAAAATAACCGGCCCTCTTAATCTTATTCGCTAAGGATCGACCTGCTGAATGATCACCACAGTCCCCAACGTGAACTTCTTCTATAACGGCCTTTGCCTGTACTAGGGACAAACATCAAAGATATGGGCCTCCGAAATTCTTCTTATACAGCTTATCATCCACATAGACAAAATTTGTAGCTCTTTGGATAGTTCTTCGGGCCTCGCCTTCGTCAGTAGGCAATTCTCTCTTGATTAGATAATTCACAATAGCATCCTTCCATGATGGCTCGTCTGTTATGGCATCCAATAAAAACCATGTCTCATTCGAAAGTTCCAAATTAGCCACCTCGGCTATCTGTTTCTCCACCGGACTGACAGAGGGCTGGTAGTGGATCATTGTTGTTATCTTCGACTCATCCGAGAGTTCTAAAATTGTCGCCGCCTTTGCAAGACCGTCTGCACGCGTGTTTTCCTCCCTTGGGATATATGTAAGCATGAATATCTTAAGATTCTTAGCCGCCTCTTTGAGATTTTCTAAATACTTGCATAAAAATTTGATTATATCCCTTAAAAGCATCTAACATACTAAGGAATTCGAAGCCACAGGCCGCATCCACCATCATGTCAATGGTCGGCAGCGGATACGGATCCTTCGGGCATGCTTTATTCAAATCAGTAAAATCAATGCAAACTCTCCAGCCACCATTCGACTTTGGGACCACCACTGGATTCGCGACCCAATCCGCGTATCTAACAGGCTCTATGAATCCTGCCTGCAACAAACTTTCCACCTCCTCATCAATCGCCCTCTCTTTCTCAGGGGAAAACTTCCTCTTCTTCTGATGAACTGGTCGCACATATGGGTTAACATTGAGTCTATGAGAACAGACTTGGGGATCAACCCCCACATAATCCTGATAAGACCAAGCGAAAACATCTACATTACTTTGCAAAAAAGAAATTACCTCCTTCTCAACCTCTGGTGACAACTCGGAACCGATCGTCACTGTCTTTTCAAGATCACCGGGGAATAAAGACACTGTCTTGATTCCCAACGGCTCCATCTTCATATCGTTCTCTTTAAAATTCCTAAGAGACGGTCCGTCATTTGTGTCAATAACTTCATCGGACGAGAATTCCACCATACAAATGGGTAACTTTGCTTTAGATCCATCCATACCACTCCTACACATCACATTATAACAAGAGCGCGCCAGCTCTTGATCTCTCTTCATCTTCCCAACCCCTAACTGTGTTGGGAACTTCATCATCAAATGTGGTTGAGACACCACAGCTCCAAATAAGTTCAAACAACTTCTCCACAGGATCGCATTATAAGAGAGTATAGGGAGATCCACCACCACAAATTCCACCATCAAAGTTCTTGATATTTCGGGATCGCCCAAGGTTACCGGCAGAGAAACAGATCCCTCAATAGCAACAACACTGTTATTAAAACCGACTAACTTTGTATGTACGGGCTGGAGCTGGGTGGTTCCTTTCAAATCTATTTGCTCAAAGGCTGCAAGAGTCAATATATTGGTAGCAGCTTCAGTATCTACCAACACTTGAGAAACAGGATGATTAGCAATAATGGGAGAGACAACCAACGCATCGTCTTGTGGGGAGAAAACCTCAGATAAATCCTCAGGTCCGAAGGAGATTGTCATTTTGTCCAAGTCTGTTAACTGGACTGTGTTGACTTCCATAAAACGCCCCTTCTGGTGCAGTGCCTGATAAGAGCGTTTACGGGTACGGTTTGAATCACCGACGCTTCTTCCCCCGGCGATAGTCATAATGTTGGGGCCCATGTTACCCCATCTTGGTTGGGCATTTTCAACATTCAAAATAGGTTGACCCTGGTTGGGGTCAACCGGAGGAGGAGGTAATGTTTGCTGATTCGCGAGGGCTGGTGGGTAAGCCTCATATCTGTACCCCTGCTGATTTCTTTGCGGTTGATTCATGCCACGACCACGATAGTTGTTTTCTCTCCTTCCACCTCTCTGATTCTGTCTACCACCATTAAAAAATCCTCTCTGGCTACCTCCTTGACGTTGGCCACGCTGTCCTCCATATCCACGTCCTCTTGCATTTAGCCGTGGCGCATCGGCCCTTGGGGGTTTAGGTACCGTCCTCTCCGGGACACTTACATCAATCTTTCCCAGCTTAGACTCGGGTAGAGCCTCCACAGTACTGATCAGTTCATCAAGCTGACCCAATTCTAGCAACCTTTTCACTTCAGACATTAATTCTCGACAATCATTCGTTGCATGTCCAAAACTCCGATGAAAACGACAAAATACTTGGGACTCGTAAGTCCCCTGCGATGGCTCTTGCAAGGGAGGAGGATAACGAAGAGATCCACCCTTCTTCTGCTCAATTATGGCGAAAATCTGTTCATAATTGTACGTAGGAAACACTCTCAACTTAGACTTTGCAGGCTGGACAATCTTATCCAGCCCACGACTTGCAACAATATTATGAGACCCATACGCCCGTACTTCGATCACTCCATGATCTCGCAAACCTTCATCTTCTCGGATGTACTGTGTACATCTCAAAGCCAAATCTTCCATACTTTCCGGGGGGTCTCTATTCAAAGAATTACACAATGAGTGTCCAGCTAGAATAAGCTGGAGCACCCCAACCTTCTCACTCACAGTAATCCGAGGTATCTTCCTACACTCGGCCTCAAAACGGGTAATAAAACCCAACAATCTTTCCGAAGAATCATACCGCAACGCGGTCAAAGAAGTAATAGACTTTATTGGCGNAAAGATTTTCCGATCATATATTTGAACATCGAATTCATTAAACGTTGATAGGTGGCCCCAGCATTTTTCAACCCAAATGGCATAACTCTATAGCAAAAAATGCCTTTATTTGTCATAAATGACGTAAACAACTTGTCCTCACAATGCATAAAAATTTGATTATATCCCTTAAAAGCATCTAACATACTAAGGAATTCAAAGTCACAGGCCGCATCCACCATCATGTCAATGGACTGCAGCAGATACGGATCCTTCGGGCATGCTTTATTCAAATCAGTAAAATCAATGCAAAATCTCCAGCCACCACTCGACTTTGGGACCACCACTGGATTCGCGACCCAATCTGTGTATCTAACAGGCTTTATGAATCCTGCCTGCAGCAAACTTTCCACCTCCTCATCAATCGCCTTCTCTTTCTTAGGGGAAAACTTCCTCTTCTTCTGATGAACTGGTCGCACATATGGGTTAACATTGAGTCTATGAGAACAGACTTGGGGATCAACCCCCACATAATCCTGATAAGACCAAGCGAAAACATCTACATTATTTTGCAAAAAAGAAATTACCTCCTTCTCAACCTCTGGTGACAACTCGGAACCGATCGTCACAGTCTTTTCAAGATTACTGGGGAATAAAATCACTGTCTTGATTCCCAAAGGCTCCATCTTCATATCGTTNGCCTTTTGGAGTATATTTGATCGTCTTTCGATCCGTTTTCATCCGTATTATCGTTATAACCTCGATGTAATTGTATTACTTGACTATTATAGTGAAAACCAAGGTAGAGCTTCGCTCTCCCGAGGACGTAAGCCCACACATTGTGGGCCCAACCTCGTACATCGCTTGTGTCCCCACAACAATTTAATTTCGAGTAAATTATTAATTGACTGATCTAAAAATAAATACCCAAAATATTTTTAGACTAGATCAACACTGTACAAGCAAAAACTCGCGACCGGCACTATTCAGACAAGAACTCGCGACTGGCACTGTTCAGACAAGAACTCGCGACTGGCACTGTTCACACGAAATTTCGTGAATAGTAACCCAGATGAAGGTGGCCGCGAGTTTTGGTGCGAGAACTGGCGGATGGGGGCTGAAAAACGAAGTCTCGCGACTGCCTTAGCGAATTTGAGCCAGAGCCTTGCCATGGGAGGTGCTAAGAGAGTCTGACTCCATTCTCAGTGCCTTGGAGCTCCTATTTATAGAGAAATCCAGCTCAATTAATAAGTTTCAGGCCCAGGAGCCCAATTTCACTGGATTAAGCCCAAGGTACCTAAATAATATTCAATTAAATTAGAACAAATGTCATTCCGCAATAGAACTTTGGAAATGCGTCTCGATAGAGAATTAGCGGGAAATATCGATGAGAAAATACCGGAGAACCTCGTAAAATAATTCACTACTTCCAGATGTCGAATATACAGCCAAAAATATCGCCACAACTTACCAGCATGCTTCTCGGGTGCCAAATCACGAAAATACTCTTCGACCCCGTCTGGGGCCGAAATTGCCTGAGACTGCTAGAAACGATACTCAAATGCAAATATGTAAGCCCGGGAAGTCCAAATTACGAGAATACCCCCAAAACTATAGAATGACGTAAATAGACGAGAATACCAAAAATACCGAAAATACAATCTAGCCATGTCGGACGAGCTCCTGGGGCATCGTGATACCAAAAACATCCCCAGGTAATATCAATAGTCCCATGGTTTTCATATTTTCAGATTCTGAGTCGTAAACAATATCATATTAGCTCGTCCTGAAAGTCGACACTTGCTCGGGAATTTTTCCTGAAAAACTGTTAGTAGGGTTGAGAACCTCTCGCAGACGTGATCGTTTTGAGACTAAGAACATCAGATTCCGAGCTCGGGCAAAATCTCGGAATTTTTCCCGACACGAGGGTCCGGCCCTATAAATACCGGATCCCCCCTGTTACAGTACTTATTCACGGAAACACAAACTTCTCGCGTGTAATAGCCGAGAAAAAGGTATGTCGAAACAAATAGTAGGGAATGTAACTGTAAAGTCTAGACGATAGATAATGAGAGATACGGGAACGAAGAATAGAAAAGTAAAGAAAAAGATAAAGGAGGGGTCAAAACTAAAAGAAGGAGGGGTCAAAGTGTGAATTAGAAAAGTTAGGATGTCTATAAATAGGAGTGAGGAGGCCCAAAAACGGGTTAATCATCATTGAGACCCGAAAATCCGAAAATTCCCGCAAAGAAGGAAAATTATCGCGAAAATCTCCAAGGCATAAAATTATCGCGAAAAAGTTGAAGGGAAGAATTGTCGCGAAAATTTTGAAGAACAAAAATTGTCGCGAAAATTTACGAAGGCAAAATTGTCGCGGATTTCCAGTAAGGCATAAATTATCGCGGATTTCATCCCAGTGCAATATTGTCGCGAATTTTAATCCTAGGGTATTATTATCGCGAATTTCAAGGCAGAAGTAGAATTGTCGCGAAAATACTAAGTTCCAGTGTTTTCGTTACGTCCCGAAGTCGGATCGTGGGAGGAAAAGTACACGTGAGGTCTACGGTAACCACATAGTTAACAATAAGATGATAACGTCAGAATTCGAATAATTAAGTCATGTTATGAAATGCAGGGGAAGCACGGGAAGATTATAATACGCTAAAGCAAACGGTAAGCGAAGTGAACACAATATAGTAAGGGAAGGTTCAGACTTAAGGAACGGGATTGGGTTAATAAAGAAGGAAGAAATGATACGAATGAACGAGATAAATGATAATAAGACTCGGGGTGAGGAAGGATGGACCGTCCGACCGAACCCGGCATCGTGCCTAGTACACGATTCGCCAAAGGAAGGGCATGCCTGATGAAGGGAACGATAAGTTCCAAAGAGGAAAAGATACGTACGAAGAGGGCGGAACGGATCCGGGTGGAAAAAGGGGTAGCGCCTAAGTACCCACCCGGGGAAGGGATGCATATGGCCCGTCGAGTCATCCAACAGCTAACGGTTGGCTTGGGCGGGACATGCACCGAGCATGTTAATCTCGGCAACAGAAAAGTTAATGAATGATGGAAATGATAAGGGTAAAAGAAGAGGGAAATAAGAAAACGGTTAAGTGAAATGGTTCATGTGTGTGTGTATGATGTAACTAAGAAGGAAGAAAGATAATGTGTAGTGTGTGTGAAGTTTCCTTTAATAGATTGTGACCGCTGTACAGATTTTGTAGGTGACGCAGGTGAGATATGATAGGGATGGGAAAGGAGGTCGTCGGTTGTCCGGTGATAGAGTCCAGTCCTTCGGAGAACACTCTAAATTATGTTGTCGTACTTTATTGTTTCGTACTATGTTTTAAATTTGCTTTCGAATATTTCCGTTTTAATTATCATGTTTTAACAAAACGACTAGGCCCAAATTAGGGTCGTTACACCAAAAGTCGCGAGAGTCACTGTGCAGAGTATGCAGTCGCGAGATTTCGTTTCAAGTTTAAGTCTGTTTTCACTGTTCCGTCACGAGATTTCGTTTCAAGTTTAAGTATGTTTTCACTGTTCCGTCGCGAGATTTCGTTTTCAAGTTTAAGTCTGTTCTCACTGTTCCGTCGCGAGATTTCATTCTCAGTTTTAGTCTGCTTTCACTGTTCCGTCGCGAGATTTCGTTCCAAATGTCACGAGAGGAACTGTGCAGTCTATGCAGTCAAGGGATTTCGTTCCAAAAGTCGCAAAGGTTACTGTGCGATGGAAGTAGTCGCGAGATTTCGTTCGAAATGTAACGAGAATGCAGTGTTGCGTACTGTACCAGGGTGTAGATCTTGTATTTATAGGGGGATACCCCGAGCCCGAAAATCCTGAGATTTTAGCTCGACCTCAGAATCTGACTTTCTTAGTGTCAAAACGATCGTATTGACGAGGGGATTGCAACTGTACTAAAGATTTCTTCAAGTCGGCTCCCGAAGGATAATCGACTTTCGGGACGAGCTAATATGATATGGTTTACGACTCAGAATCTGAATCTGAAAACCAGGGGACTATTAAAATTACCCGGGAGTATCTTCGGTATTATGACATCCCGGGAGCTCGTCTGACGTGGTTAGCTGGTATTCTTGATGTTCTCGTGTATTTACGTCACTTCATAGTTTCGAGGGTATTTTTGTAATTTGGACANTACACCAACAGGGGCGATTCATGGAAATTAACACGGTCCAGTTGACGGACTTGGACAAGATGACGATCTCTTTCGGACCTGAGGATTTATCTGGGGTTTTCTCCCCACAAGATGATGCATTGGTTGTCTCTCCTATTATTGTGAATCATCATGTTTCTCGAGTGTTAGTTGACACCAGGGCTGCTACCAACATATTGACTCTTGCGGCCTTTGAGCAAATGGCACTGAAAGGAGCCACCCAACTCCAACATGTGCACACGAAACTAGTTGGTTTTAATAATAGCGTTGTTGCGGCTGAGGGATCTGTTTTTCTGCAGGTGACTTTGGGCAATCCCGAAATATCAAGAACTTTGATGGGGGAGTTTGTGGTGGTGGATCTCCCTATACTCCCATATAATGCAATCCTGGGGAGAAGTTGTTTAAACTTATTCGGAGCTGTGGTGTCTCAACCGCATTTGATGATGAAGTTCCCAACACAATTAGGGGTTGGGAAGATGAAGTGAGATCAGGAACTGGCGCGATCATGTTATAATGTAATGTGCAGGAGTGGTATGGATGGATCGAAAGCAAAGTCACATGTTTATATGGTGGAATTCTCGTCTGATGAAGTTATTGAAACGAATGACGGACCCTCTCTTAGGAAGATTAAAGAGAACGACATGAAGATGGAGCCTTTGGGAATCAAGACAGTGCCTTTATTTCCCGGCAATCTTGAAAAGACAGTGACAATCGGTTCCAAGTTGTCACCTGAGGTTGAGAAGGAGTTCATCAGAAGAAGAGGAAGTTTTCCCAGAGAAAGAGAGGGCAATTGATGAGGAGGTGGAAAGTTTGCTGCAGGCAGGATTCATAGAACCTGTTAGATACACGGATTGGGTCGCGAATCCAGTGGTGGTCCCAAAGACGAGTGGTGGCTGGAGAGTTTGCATCAATTTTACTGATTTAAATAAAGCATGCCCGAAGGATCCGTATCCGCTGCCGGCCATTGACATGATAGTGGATGCGGCCTGTGGCTTTGAATTGCTTAGTATGTTAGATGCCTTTAAGGGATATAACCAAATTTTCATGCATTGTGAGGACAAGTTGTTTACTTCATTTATGACAAACAAAGGCATTTTTTGCTATAGAGTTATGCCATTTGGGTTGAAAAATGCTGGTTCCACCTATCAACGTTTAATGAATTCGATGTTCAAAGATATGATAGGAAAGTCTTTGGAGGTTTATATCGACGATATATTAATAAAGAGTAAACATGGGGATAATCACATCCAGTATTTGATTGATTGTTTTGGGGTGCTGAGAAAGTATAGAATGAAATTGAATCCGCTCAAGTGTGCTTTTTGTGTGAAATGAGGCAAATTCCTCGGCTTTATGGTATCTGAAAGAGGAATTGAGATGAATCCGGATAAGATAACAGCTATCCAAGAAAGGACCCCTCCGACGACTGTTAGGGAAGTTCAAAGGTTAACTGGGAGGTTAGCCTCATTAAATCGCTTCATCTCGCGATCTGCAGAGAGAAGTTTGCCGTTTTTTAAGTTTTTGCATAAAACGAATCTTTTGTATTGGGACGACGAATGTAGCAGGGCTTTTGAGAGTTTGAAAGACTATCTGAGGAAATTGAGGCACTATTTTCAAGGACATCATATTGCAGTCTTGACAGATCAGCCTATCCGAAGTGTGCTATCAAAGATTGATGCCTCTGGTAGGCTAGCAAAGTGGAATATCGAATTGGGCCAGTATCAGATGGAGTATATCTCCAGGCGAGCATTAAAGGCCCAAGTATTAGTGGATTTCATAGTAGATATGACTCGGTCGGAGAAATTGGGTATTCAGGAGTATTGGGATGCCTTTGTCGATGGATCGGTATCTGCCGGGCGAGCCGGTAATGGTGTTTATTTTAAAGAAAGGAAATATGGTGAAGAACATGAGTATGCTGTAAAGTTGTGCTTCCGTGCAACTAACAACGTCGCCGAGTATGAAGCCTTGATATTTGGTATTAACTTGGCAGTGGAAATTGGAATCGTTCGTTTGCATGCTCATTCAGATTTGCAGATAGTGGTGAAACAATTTGCAGATACTTACTCCACCAAGGGGAACCATTTGTGCAGGTATTTGGAAAAGCTCAAAGAGGCGGCTAAGAATCTTAAGATATTTACGCTTACGTATATCCCAAGGGAGGAAAACACGCGTGCAGACGGTCTTGCAAAGGCGGCGACGATTTTAGAACTCTCGGATGAGTCGAAGATAACAACAATGATCCACTACCAGCCCTCTGTCAGTCCATTGGAGAAACAGATGGCCGAGGTGGCTAATTTGGAACTTTCGAATGAGACATGGTTTTTATTGGATGCGGTAACCGACTAGCCATCATGGAAGGATGCTATTGTAAATTATCTGATCAAGAGAGAATTACCCACCGACGAAGGTGAGGCTGGAAGGACTATGCAAAGAGCTACAAATTTTGTCTATGTGGATGATAAGTTGTATAAGAAGAATTTTGGAGGCCCATATCTTCGATGTTTGTCCCCAATACAGGCAAAGGCCTTTATAGAAGAAGTTCACGCTGGGGACTGTGGTGATCATTCAGCAGGTCGATCTTTAGCAAATAAGGTTAAGAGGGCCGGTTATTTTTGGCCAACACTGGTGAAAGATTGTGTGAATTTTGTTCGGGCTTGTTTTGCATGTCAGTTCCACTCGAACGTGCATCATGTACCAAGAGCCAGCATGAAACCTTTACCAACAACATGTCCTTTCGATATGTGGGGCATCGATATTTTAGGACCGTTTCCGAAGGCTCCTAGCCAAAAGATGTTTTGCATCGTTGCCGTGGAGCATTTCTCTAAGTGGATAGAGGTTGAAGAGTATCATGCGTTCGGGAACAGAAGGTTATCAGTTTCCTTTGGAGGTACATTGTGTGCCAATGCGGAATTCCCAAGATTCTGGTGTCGGATAACGGAACGCAATTTGCCGGTAAGAGAGTAAATGAATTGTGTGAGAGTTATGGAATTGAACAGCGGTTTACCTCCGTGGCACACCACAGACAAACTGGCATTCAGAGGTAATCAATCGTATTATCCTACAACAGCTGAAAACACGAATAGATGAATCCAAAGGCTCTTGGGTGGATGAATTGCATAATGTGGTGTTGGCATATCGGACATCACCAAGGTCCACTACCGGGTTCAGCCCTTTCTCTTTAGTATATGGCTTTGAGGCCGTGTCTCCGGTCGAAGTGACTATTTTATCGAAAAGAGATATCGCTTATGACGAGGTGTTGAACGAGGATATGAGGAAGTTGGACCTTCACTGTATTGATTATATCCGCGATAGAGCCGCAATACGAATGGAGGTATGTAAAAGGCGGATGGCTAAGAAGCACGACAAATGCGTTCGACCTATGTTGCTAAAAGTTGGAGACTTGATTCTTAAGAAAGTGGAAGTCTCAAAGCATGTCGTCAAGCTGGATCGAAAGTGGGAAGGAACGTACAGAGTAACGGCCGTAGTGAAGGAAGGAACATACAAATCGCAAATATGAGCGGGGAGGAGCTGCCACGGACTTGGCATATTTCCAATTTGCGCAAGTATTATGTATAGACGTGACTCATCGATCTTTTTGAAAATAAAAATTTCCCCTCTTTTTGTGGTCATATTCTAATTTTTTAAGTATCTTTTTTGACGACATGAATACAATCGACTAGGGGACTGGTAAGGTAGGAGTAGTTCCATTGCGTTTTAGTACGAAGGAGGATGGAATAAATTAAATAAGTTAGATTAGAAACGCAATGTACCACCTATCTTATAGTCNAAAGTTGAGAAGAAGAGAGTTTGCATTATTCAGAGTATGGTTCTTTATTCGAAAATACAGCGGAAGAATTGAAAGGTAAATAAAAAACAAATTTTATATACACGGGAAATACAAAATGAGGAGAGGATACAAAAATCGAAGAAATCAGATGTAGAAGTTTATTTCTTCTTCTTCTGGGAGCCTGAGCCTTCACCACGCCCACTGGGGCGCTTTTTCACCAGCTTTATTTTATGCAGGATGGAGGATTGGCGGCTGCGAACCTTGCCATTTCATCTTTGTGGCGCTCCCGAGCTCCAGTCACACTAGCGGGGGTATATATTTGAGGATCATACGCCGCCATTACGTCGTCATCTTTCAGGAGCTCCTCCACGAGGGGGCCCATTGGCTACGGGAATAAAGTAGTCAACCTCCTAAACGCATCCGGAGATGGGCCCTCTTCCGTCTCGATATCCTCCGAGTAAAGTTGCTGGTGAAGATCTTCATCCAAGCTAAAGTGTAGCGCCCCGAACGGATCCTGTGAGCAATCCAGCATGTCATCACCGGGTATAGGCTCGAACTTCCCATTGAGCTTGGGATCGAGTCTCTTTTTCTCCTCAGCGGTCAGGGATATGCCCAGGATTCTCTGCGTCTGGACACTCCCTCGTAAGAAGTACAGGACATTCGACTTGGCGTGGGCTACCGCCTCCAGATTCCGAAAAGTAGGGGAGTGTACTGTGTACTCCCATATTAACTTCCGGAAGCAGTCGTTGATCTGGGACGGCAACTTGGTGAATCGTGCCCGGAGTCGATCAGCTACGGATTGGAGGCCTTCATTCCTTGCTTTTAACTCTTTAACCTCCTCCGTGGCTTTCCCGAGAGCTTTCTTATCGGCCGCTTTTTCCTCTTTGGGTTTCCTGAGCTTCTCCTCAGTTTGCTCTCGGGTTTCATTCAGCTTGTCCTATGCGTACTTCTCGTTGACCTTGAGGGTTTCTATAGATTGCTCTAAGGCGTGCCTTTGCCCAATATGAAAAGTTGAATTCTCCGTCAGCTCGCTGCGGTGAGCTCGAAGCAAAGAGTCAATTGCTTTGCTATGCTCTTCTCGGAGTGCTGCCATCTCCTGGGCATGCTTATCTCGCTGATTCTGCATCAGCTTCTCCGCCGCCTGTTTCGCCTGCTCTGCGATAATATCCGGATAGTCGAGCTCCGAGTGTCTAAGCATACAGTATTTCCCTACTGCAGCTGCGCTAACCAACTCGATTATGGTGCGCTCCATCTGAAATGAAAACAAGAAGGGTTGTACATACGGTGCAAATGATAAAGTTTTAAAGAAATCATCGTTAGTGTCGCGACGAACCTCCCCAATGGCGCGACGCATCGTCGCAGTCTGACTCATTAACCGACCAACGTCGGTAAACACCGTGTGGTCATCCCGACCACGAGGCGGCATCTCCGGGTTCCGCTCCAAGTATGCCAGGGCCGGCTGACTCGATACGTTGTCACATGTCGGAATTCAAAAGGTGAGTCCGTCCTTTATCAGTACAAAGCCGGCCCGGCGTCCCATATCGAGCAATTCCTTAACCGTCAGTCTCGGGATATCATGTATACGGAAGGCGTCGATAAATTCGGCGGTTAACCCACTCTTTCTGTTGGGTTCCGCGACCTCCAAAATGGTGGGATCCTCCACCGGTCTTTTCCCCTTGTCCGGACGAGTGCCTTGGCCGGTCTCCCCCTCCGGGCGGATTTCTTGGCATATTTCCTCCACCACCGGGTCCATCGGTTGGTCCTCGCTAATCTCGCCCTCCTCGTCGTCCCCGATGATATCCACTAATGTTTCGGCAAAGTCGTACATGCCTTCATCGGGGGTGGGCTCCTCAACCGCGTATCCTAATCGCTGAGACAAGGGGATTAGGTCTTCGGGACTCTCAGTAATTGCTGCAGCCGGCTCCTCATTTACCGGCTCGGGATTGGCCACCGCTGCAGCATATTGTGGTGGTGGAGGAATGTCGCATCTTATTTCCCCAGTCGGGGATGCCGATTCTTGTAAACTTGACGCTAGCTCGGCCGCGGCATTTCGGTTCCGAGTCCCCGGTGGCGCCTCGAAGATGAGCTCATCATCCTCCGCAAGAAGGTCACGGAGGAAATTCAGCCGGTCCCCATTTTTTGGTTGGATCCTTAGCTGGAGCCATTATGTTATATGCAAAACACGTAAGTTAAGTGAGAAACGCGAAGTTAAAATTTGAAACAAGTTAAATCAAGTTCCTAAGTTTCGATCCTATCAAAGAAGAGTTATCAAATTTAGCCCCAATATGAATATACGGTTCAGATACCTAGTAGTTCTCTACTAAAATGGGGGTGACCGGAAGGAGGTTGAAAGCAACCAAGATCGGGGCGTAAAATAAGGTCTTCACGGTCCAATCAGCGCCGTCAGACCTAGAGCAATCGAGGAGTGCCTCCCTCAGAGGTCTCGGAAGGGCCGTTCGAGGAAGAGGGCCGTAGGCTTCAGGAAAAAATGGTTCCCCTGCAATGGGGAACCGCCAAGGAAATCTCAAGGGAGACAGCCTCGTATCCCCCACCCCGCAAACGAAGAAGAAATGTTTCTTCCAGTCGTGGTTGGAGTGGGGTGCAGAAAAAGTGAACGGGCTCGTCTTGTGCCGCGGGTGGAAAAATATACAACCCTGGGCACCAAAATTGACGGCAGCACCGATATAGAATATTTGGAAGAAAAGGTCTATAGTTGGAGGGATACAATTCACGTCCATAAATATTATGAAGGCGACGACAAGAGAAACTGAGTTTGGGGTTAGTTGAAAAGGATGAATTTGTAGATGCGATAGCAATTCTACAAGGAAAGGATGAAGAGGGAAGCGAAGGCCACATTCTAAGTGTTCAAGAGAAACAGTGTGGGTGGCGATCGGAGGCGTCAAGAGACGGTCGCTAGGTTCAGGTTGATATAGCACACAGTCGGAAGGGAAATAATATCGCTCAAGAATCGATCTCCACTTCCGAGCATGCATGCTATGAGGTTGGTTAAAGGACTTAAGGGCTTTAACCGCGGAGCTTTGAGGGCCGAGGGTGTTTTCAAGATGAGTTACCCTCTCGAAAAAATGAGAATTTACAGTGGAAAGGCAAGGAGGAAAAGGGGCTGAGATCGAATCGAAACTCCCCGGATTGGATGAGGAGTCCGAATGGTTTGAGGACGAGGTGGCAGAGCCCGAAGATTCGGTGCGATCGGAAGACATTGGTAAATTTAAATTCAAATTTATTTTTTGAAATTAATTTTACAAGTTTTATGTCCGAGTCGCGACCAATTGAAGTTTCATCGCGAATGGTACAGTACTCGCAAGTTATCGTCGCGAGTAGCACAGTGTTCCTGGTTAAAGTTATAAGTCTCATCTGCGAGTCGTGACTTAATGAGTTTGGTCGCGAGTGGCACAGTAATACGATTGGTCGCGAGAAGCCCTGCAGCGATATGTCGCGAGTGGTACAGTATGATGATTTGTCGCGAGTGTCACAGTAATACGGTTGGTCGCGAAAGTCCGATTGGTCGCGAGTGTCTAGGAGTCCGTGCGAGAGAGTGAATTGTGAGGAGCGAACAGCGTATTTATAGGGGTAGAATCCCGAGTCGGAAAATCCCGAAATTTTCAAGCGAGCTCAGAATCTGACGTACTTAGTGTCAAAACGATCGTATCGACGAGAGAATTTCAACCGTGCTAAGGATTTCCTCGGCGGGGCTACAGAACTATAATCGGCTTTCGAGACGAGCTGTTGACATATGGTTTACGACTCAGACTCTGAATGTGAAAACCAGGGGACTATTGATATTACCGGACTATTGATATTACCGGGGGCTCGTCCGACGTGGTTATTGGTATCTTCGGTATTTTCATATTTTTATCGGAAGGCATTCTCAAGTGGTATTCTCGAAATTCTGGCTCGTCGGACCCCGTATAAAGCTGCTGTAAGCATTTTGAGATGTTTCGGGTCATTTCGGCCCCGGACGGGGTCAGGGGTATTTTCGTAATTTGCCACCGGGAGCGCATCGGTCGGGTGCAATGATGTTATGCGGCTGCGTATTCACTATTTGAAGGCAAATAACTGACATACGAGGTTTTCGGGAATTTTCTAATCGTATTTCCGACTAATATCTTGTCCGGGATTGGTTCCCGAAGCTTCGGGATCAACATGGCGTTTGTTATATTATAATTGGATAATATTTAATTATTTTGGGCTTACTGGAGTAAATAGGCTTATGGGCTCAAGTAAGTGGAGTTGTGCTGGATTTCTCTATAAATACAAGGTCCGGTGCACTTGGACGGGGGTTCGGACTTTTATCACACTTCCCAAGGCAGAACCTGACCCTTGACTCGCGACCAAACGCTCTTAGTCGCGCCCAATCGCACTTAGCCGCGATCAGTCGCCCACTCGCGACCAAATAGTATAGTCGCAACCAATGGTTCCCTCAACCAGTTGCGACCAGTGATTACCCGCGACCAGTGGATCCCTCGCGCCCAACCGTGTTGGTCGCGACCAGCCCTGCCTGCCTGCACTGTTCACTCGCGTCCAGTGGAACGCGACTGCAGATTTGATCGTTTTTCGAGCCGTTTTTGCCCGTATTATCATTATCACCTCATTGTACTTGTACCGTTGATTATTATAGTGGAAACCAAGGTAGAGCTTTGCTCTCCCGAGGACGTAAGCTCACACATTGTGGGCCCAACCTCGTATATCGCTCGTGTCCTCACAACAATTTAATTTCGAGTAATTTTTAAATTGACTGATCTAAAAATAAACACCCAAAATATTTTTAGACTAGATCAGTTTGGCGCCGTCCGTGGGGACCGAGATCTTTTATCCCATTGAGAGCTTTATTGCTGAGTTTGGATTTCTACTATCATGACTACTCGGAATTCTAATGAAGATACTTTTGACGAAGAATTTGAGGCGGATCCTATTCCTCAAATTAATGATGATTTTGCTGTATTACCGGGGGCTC
>RWGZ01001053.1:25747-112318 GCA_009725065.1 Utricularia reniformis | reverse complement strand
CTATATCTTGCGGTATCCGATGTTGCCGTCAGCGCAGCTCTAGTCACCATACGTGACGATATTCACAGACCTGTCTATTATGTCAGCCACTCTCTGGTATCTGCTGAAACCAGGTACTCCACCTTGGAAAAATTCATGCTAGCTTTGAAAAAAGCTGTGTCCAAGCTGAAGCATTATTTCGAAGGACGAACGGTCTATGTTTACACGGATCAACCTCTGAAAGTGCTACTTAAGCAAAAGGATTTGAATGAGAGATTGGCTAAATGGGCGATTAAACTCAGTGCTATGTACCTGGAATTCTTGCCCCGAAGGGCGATCAAGGCTCAGGTTCTCGCCGATTTTGTGGTTGAAATGACCCGATCGGCCATTTATATCAACCAAGAGGATGATCGATGGACGATCCACGTAGATGGATCAACCTTCGGAGGAAGAGGAGCGGGCATTACCTTAACAACTGTACAAGGTGACCTTATTCATTCCGCACTTAAATTCTCCTTTGCTGGAACAAATAACGTGGTGGAATATGAGACAGTATTATCTGGAATGGCCCTTGCTCGCAAAATGGGAGTTAGCAGAGTGCGAATGTTCTCAGACTCCAAGTTAGTAGTCGAACAATTCGTAGGGAGATTCGAAACTCATGATCCAATGATGAAGTTATATTGCGCTAAATTTCTGGAGCTATCTAAGAAGTTCAGTGAGTTCTCGCTAGACCATGTGCCACGAGAGCAGAACAAGGTTGCCGACGCACTGGCCAGATTGACTTCGGGCATACCTGACATCGAGCCAAGTACTATTTCGGTCCATATCCAGGACCGACCTTCGGTCAAAATCTCAGTGACTGAACAATCTATTGAAGAAATCGGGGCTCTATGTCACGAACTCCAAGGCTTGAATATTGATGCTACGCAATCTCCAGGAGAACCCAATTGGATGGACTCCTTTATCAAATATCTCTCAAACGGATATCTCCCGGAAGATAAATCCGAAGCCAGAAAAATAGAGGTCCGGGCTAAACGATTCACCTTAGTCGACGGACGCCTGTTTAAAAAGAGCTTTGAGGGCCCGCTCCTGCGTTGTTTATCTCCTATTGAGGCCGAAGCCGTCATGATTTATGTTCATGAAGGTATTTGCGGCATCCATTCAAGGGCCCGATCCTTATACCACCGCATTATCAGAGCCGGGTATTTTTGGCCAACATTGCTTGCTGATGCCAAGCAATACACTAAGCGTTGTGCAATATGCCAGTACCACGCCCCACTTCCACAATTACCTGGGGCTCCCCTATCGATCACCCCACTACCTTGTCCTTTCGACAGGTGGGGGATCGACATCCTCGGACCTTTTCCCCGGTCCATAGGGCAAAGAAAGTTTTGCATAGTTGCGGTGGAATATTATTCGAAATGGATCGAGGCAGAAGCTGTAGCCATCATCTCGGAAAAAGTGGTCAAGCACTTTATCTGGCGAAATATTGTGAGCCGCTTCGGGGCTCCCCGAGCGCTCATATCTGACAATGGGACTCAGTTCCGAGGAAGAAGCATACGAGATTTATGTACCAAATTGGGCATCATTCAGCATTTCTCATCAGTAGCCCATCCCCAGACCAATGGACTTACGGAGGTATCTAACAAAGTTATCCTGAAGGGATTAAAAACCAAGTTAGAAAACTTTGGGGGTAAATGGCCTGAACACATCTACGAGGTTCTATGGGCATACCGAACCACACCTCGCTCAACAACCCAGGAATCACCTTTCTCATTAGTGTATGGGACCGAAGCTGTTAGCCCGGTGGAGGTTGCCATCCGATCACCTCGGATATCTCAATACGATGAGCATTTGAATGGTGAAAGGAGATTATTGGACCTCGAGATGGTTGAAGAAAAAAGAGATGCAGTTTATGCACGGATGCGTGCTTACCAACGAAGTATGGAATGGGCCCATAACAAATGGGTCCTCCCAAGGGAATTCTTTGAAGGCGACCTTGTCCTCAGAAGCATTAAGGTGCAGATGAATGTTGGAAAGCTGGACAGAAATTGGGAGGGACCATATCGCATATCGGCGAAATTGGAGTCAGGTGCGTATAAACTTGAAACATTGGATGGTATAGAGGTCCCCCGAACTTGGAATGTCATGAATTTAAGGCGATACTTCTTATGATTTTTCGATTAATGTGTGACTCAATAAAAGACATTCCATTAAACGTAAAAGGCAAACTAGTAAATACAAAAGTTCACTATTTCTAATAGAATGATGGACCGATCTTGGGGTTGTGTAAACTTAGGACGAATCTGGACTGGTGACCGAAGCTTCTTGTCCGCAAGGTTCCCAAGATGCAGTGACCGCTCTGACGAGTCAGATGCTCCTGCACTTGCCCAGCCCCATGGATGAGTTGTGATTCTCCCAGAACTCATTACGAACTAAGATATTCCCTCCAACGGCATTCAGTCTTTAGAGATGGCCTTTTGTACCTGCGAAATCTGCCACAACAAAAGGAATGATAGTCAGCATATCAAAACATAAGATCGGTCCTGACTTAAGACGTTTTATGAGCCAAGCTTAACCGGTAAAACCTAAGGGACTTTAATAGAACCAAGGTTCGGCGAAAGCCTACAAAAACTCATAACTAACGCAAACCACGCCTACTCAATTACGTAATGATTCCAAGGACGGAATAAGAGTGACCCATACACCATGTAAAACGACCGACCCAATCAAATTTGACATAAATAAACTACATATAACGTCTGGGACCGATGGTTGACAACCTATAAGTGTCCCCGATCTTATACTTGTTAGTTTATTCTGAAGTTAAGATGAACTACTTCGTTGAACTTGAAACTTATTAGTTTATTCCGAAGTTGGTTATATCAATCCATTCTGATAATTAAAACAGCTAAAGCTGAAAGAAAAGGGAGGAAAAATTTTATATGAATCAAAGGGATGGCAGATACAAAGTAATTCCTAACTAATCTGCCCCTCCTCTTGATCCTCAGCTTCGGGCTCCTGGGGTTCGGGCTGTTCGGCGAGTCGTTTCAACTCTTCTTCTTGATCAGCCACCTTCTGGTTGACCACTTTCTCCATCTCTTCAAAGAGATAAAAGAAAGGATCCTCCTCCAGTACAGGCTCTTCCAAAGTTGGAATAACCTGAAACTTGCCATCTTTCTCCAGTGGCTCGATCATCTTCCATCGCTCGTCCGAAGGGGAAAGCCCGAACATCTGGATAACCTGCTCTCGCATGTTGTCCAGATACTTCGCAGTGTAAACCCCGTGTATGTTGTCCGCTAAAGCGAACAGCAACGGGGACTGAGCGAACCCCAGGACCGCCTCCCGAACCGAACCTTCAGACGAAGTGCGGGCCCTCGTCAACTCCTCATCCAAGGCCGCTTTTTCCTCTTGGGCCCGAAGGAGAAGCTCGTTCAGTTTGTTCCTCTTCTCCTGGGCCCGACCTTGGACTTGGTTAATTTCCTCATCTTTGGCCCGCAGCTGAGCCTCCAGGTCGTTTATTCGTCCCTGAGCTACTTCCCCCACCTTCTCTAGCTCAGTGACTTTATCGGCTAAGAGCGAGACCTCCGTCCCGGCTCTTAGCAGCTCATTATCCAATCGGTCACGGTCCTCCCGTACCGTGACCAATTCCCCGTGCTTGATCTCAACTTGCCTCTTCGCAAGGTCAAGTTGCTCTTGGACTTTTTGGGATACAACGCCATCACCTTGGTATTTATCCATAGTGATGGCCGTTGTGAAAGCTTTCCTCAACATCTGCAAAACACAATACATGGTTAAGGATAAAGCTTCGGGCCTCCAAGTTAACTAAGAATTACCTTAGATGTGAGGTCAAGATAGCTTTCCATGATATCTTCTGCAGATACGTCCGCTTGGACGTTATCTGGATTCTGCTCCCCAAAAAGGCGGAAGTCCTTCACAAAGGCACTCCGCCAGGAGGACAACTTCCTCCCCTTGCTGAACCTGCTCAGCAGATCCAAAGCAGCTCCCCAATCGGAGTTGGTCTTCGGGCCTTGCCCAGGTTCCTTCAAAACGATCCCCTTGTTGGGGACCGGAGCGTGACCTCCCTTCTTCAACTTTTTCAGCTCCTGCGGAGGCTCTGCTTCGGCCACCCTCTTTCCTTTTCCCAAGGGGACCGGCGGCAGGGAGACGTTCGGCTTAAGCGGAGGACCGGGGAGAACCTTCTCCACGGGAACGGCTCCCTGCAGCAACAAAGTAATAGTTTTAGCGTTAATAAAGGAACTATTACCGATTTGATAAAGGCTGGATAAGCTCAAAGAACGAATCCGAGCCTTTATCACCTCCTCTACAACTCCAAATACCCGATAAGCAGGCCCCTCTCCGCTTGAGGATTGCCCGGTGCAGCGAAGGGTCAATGTGCCCTTGCTGGTTGTTTGGACTGGGGGGTTCCCTGACCCCGAAGGGACCATCGTGCCTCCCGTTGCTGATTCACTTGCTTCGGCACTGCCCGATGCTTCCCTTTGACCCTCAGAAGGGCGAACCGAAGTCGCTGCCATACGTTTAAAACGGGCGCTCGGCATAGTCTCAGTTGAATCTGCAAAACGGATACATAAGGATCAGGATTAAGTAAAACACAAGTATTATCCCATACCCGATCCTTCTGATGGATCTGAATCTGAGCTAGAAGATAAAACCCCCTTCGGGGCTGGGGCTCCGGTCCTACCCGCAACACCTANGGAATAAGAGTGACCCATACACCACGTAAAACGACCGATCCAATTAAAGTGAACATAAATAAACTAAATATAACGTCTGGGACCGATGATTACTACCTCTTAAGTGTCCCCGATCTTATACTTGTTAGTTTATTCATAAGTTAAGGCAAACTACTTCGTTAAGGTGAAACTTATTAGTTCACTACGAAGTTAGTTTAGTTGTACTTGTTCACTTCTGCGATTAAAAAATAAAACAAACAAAGCTAAAAGAAAAGGGAAGAAATTTTTTATTTAAATGAAGAAAGAAGGCAGATACAAAGTAATGTCTAGCTAATTTGCCCCTCTTCGGGGTCTTCTGCCTCGGTCCTTTCTTCATTGTTCTCTGCCTCGGGTTCCTGGGGTTCGGTCCGTTCGGCGAGCCGCCTTAACTCTTCCTCCTGATCGGCCACCTTCTGGTTGACCGCTTTCTCCATCTCATCAAAGAGATAAAAGAAAGGGTCCTCCTCTAACACAGGCTCTTCCAAAGTTGGAATAACCTGGAACTTGCCATCCTTCTCTAGTGGCTCGATCACTTTCCATCGCTCGTCCGAAGGGGAAAGCCCGAAGGTCTGGATGATCTGCTCTCGCATATTCTCCAGATACTTCGCAGTGTAAACCCCGTGTATGTTGTCCGCTAAAGCGAACAGCAACGGGGACTGAGCGAACCCCAAAACCGCTTCCCGAACCGAAGCTTCAGACGAAGTGCGGGCCCTTGCCAACTCCTCGTCCAAGGTCGCCTTTTCCTCTTGGGCCCGAAGAAGAAGCTCGTTCAGCTTATTTCGCTTCTCCTGGGCCCGACCTTGGACTTGGTTTATTTCCTCGTCCTTGGCCCGCAGCTGAGCCTCCAGTTCATTTATTCGTCCCTGAGCTGCTTCCCCCACCTTCTCTAGCTCAGTGACTTTATCTGCTAAGAGCGAGACCTCCGTCCCGGCCCTCAGCAGCTCATTGTCCAATCGGTCACGGTCCTCCCGTACCGTGACCAACTCCCCATGCTTGATCTCAACTTGCCTTTTTGCAAGGTCAAGTTGCTCTTGGACTTTTTGGGATACAACGCCATCACCTTGGTATTTATCCATAGTGATGGCCGTTGTGAAAGCTTTCCTCAACATCTGCAAAACACAATACGTGGTTAAGGATAAAGCTTCGGGCCTCCAAGTTAACTAAGAATTACCTTAGATGTGAGGTCAAGGTAGCTTTCCATGATATCTTCTGCAGATACATCCGCTTGGACGTTATCTGGATTCTGCTCCCCAAAAAGGCGGAAGTCCTTCACAAAGGCACTCCGCCAGGAGGACAACTTCCTCCCCTTGCTGAACCTGCTCAGCAGATCCAAAGCAGCTCCCCAATTGGAGTTGGTCTTCGGGCCCTGCCCAGGTTCCTTCAAAACGATCCCCTTGTTGGGGACCGGAGCGTGACCTCCCTTCTTCAGCCTCTTCAGCTCCTGCGGAGGCTCGGCTTCGGCCACCCTCTTTCCTTTTCCCAAGGGGACCGGCGGCAGGGAGACGTTCGGCTTAAGCGGAGGACCGGGGAGAACCTTCTCCACGGGAACGGCTCCCTGCAGCAACAAAGTAATAGTTTTAGCGTTAATAAAGGAACTATTACCGATTTGATAAAGGCTGGATAAGCTCAAAGAACGAATCCGAGCCTTTATCACCTCCTCTACAACTCCAAATACCCGAAAGGCAGGCCCCTCTCCGCTTGAGGACTGCCCGGTACAGCGAAGGGTCAATGCGCCCTTGCTGGTTGTTTGAACTGGGGGGTTCCCTGACCCCGAAGGGACCACCGTGCCCCCCGTTGCCGATTCACTTGCTTCGGCGCTGCCCGATGCTTCCCTTTGTTCCTCAGAGGGACGGACCGAAGTAGCTGCCATGCGTTTAAAACGGGCGCTCGGCATCGTCTCAGTTGAATCTGCAAAACGGATACATAAGGATCAGGATTAAGTAAAACACAAGTACTATCTCATACCTGATCCTTCTGATGGATCTGAATCTGAGCTAGAAGAAAAAATCCCCTTCGGGACTGGGGCTCCGGTCCTACCCGCAACACCTATGTCTATTAATCTTCTCTCCCGAAGCAGATCTATGCGCTTAAGGCGGGCTTCGGGAGGGGGGAACAACGCAAGAGTATTTGCGGTGTCCGTACGGGAGGGGTTGAACCTGCTTCGGTCCAACTGACCTATGCGTGGGTGTGTTATGCGTGGCCATACTTTCAACAGATCCTCTTGTGGAACTGTCATCCACACATAACAAACCTCCCACTCATGGAGGGACTCCTCCTTATCTACAATGGCGCACTCCTTGGTGCGCACCGCTATATAGTATACCTTACGACACCCCAACAGACCTTTCCCCTTTCGGGACCCAACCAAGAACAGGTTAAAGAAATGTTCTAAAGTTGGGGCCCGACGCTGTTGGTGACAATAATAGATAAACGCTATAATATAGACATAACTGCCCGGGAATAACGCAAAAGTGGGGCAGTGGATCTCCTTAAGCACGGCCGCTACAAAAGGATGCAGCGGAAAACGAAGCCCGCATCTTAAAGAGGCGTAGCTTACTGGAATAGCGGACGCCGGCACATTCATCTCCGCCGGAAGGAAACAGGGAACATCTTCCCGTCCCTTCCAGATAGAGTAATGTGCCGGGATTGAAAACCTAGACCTAAATTCCTCAATGTCTAACTCAGACATAGAGGGATAACGCGTTTTATGAGGAGCCATAAGCGGTTAACTTAGAAAACAAAAGGATTGAGAGGCGATTTGGCGAAACAGCGGTTGAAGGCACAGAGCTTGACTGCAAGTTTTTTCTCACGAGAATGACGATGAGAATAAACAGTGCCCAGAACCCCGATTTAAATATTAATCTCCCGACCAATGGTGTGCTGCCACGTAACACTGTCCACAACTGTGACAGTACGGNTGCAGCGGAAAACGAAGCCCGCACCTTAAAGAGGCGTAGCTTACTGGAATAGCGGACGCCGGCACATTCATCTCCGCCGGAAGGAAACAGGGAACATCTTCCCGTCCCTTCCAGATAGAGTAATGTGCCGGGATTGAAAACATAGACCTAAATTCCTCAATGTCTAACTCAGACATAGAGGGATAACGCGTTTTATGAGGAGCCATAAGCGGTTACCTTAGAAAACAAAAGGATTGAGAGGCGATTTGGCGAAACAGCGGTTGAAGGCACAGAGCTTGACTGCAAGTTTTTTCTCACGAGAATGACGATGAGAATAAACAGTGCCCAGAACCCCGATTTAAATATTAATCTCCCAACCAATGGTGTGCTGCCACGTAACACTGTACACAACTGTGACAGTACGGACTATACTCATCACGCCTTTTGAACTTTCGAATATGAAGAGGCGCGAGCTAAGATATTAATATTTAAAGAATATCGAGGGTAAAAAGATAATTTAAACCGATGTTAGTAAGTTTTAAGCATAATCTGCCCCTGCTCTAAATCAAAGATCGGTCCCCTGGACTCTCACTATCTACAGGTACGGTCCCCAATCTCATGAATGTATAAACATCATGTGATCGGCCTTGTATCACCTCTGCGATTGGCAATCAAGCCCGAGGGGCTAGTGATGAGAACTCTAAGACCGGGTACCCTGTAATGGGTGAGGCCCGATAACGGTTGGGCCAATTTAAATAATCAAAACGAATTCTCACAGCCCAATTACACCTTTAAGAAGACTGGCCCGATGTTCAACACGGAGGACCGAAGATAACCTTAGTAAAAATAAGCGTTATCTGCCAGCTGGCTCCGCGGTTCGGTCCGAACGGTTACAAAACGGTTACAGGCTCACGCGTTCCACGCTTCGGGCCCTGTCACGTTTATCATGCTTCGGGCCCGATCACGCAGACCACGCATCGGTCCCAGCCTCGTTTTACATCCTGCGATAACAACCTCTAACAAACNGTTAAGCGTGGCCATACTTTCAACAGATCCTCTTGTGGAACTGTCATCCACACATAACAAACCTCCTACGCATGGAGGGACTCCTCCTTATCTACAATGGCGCACTCCTTGGTGCGCACCGCTATATAGTATAACTTACGACACCCCAACATACCTTTCCCCTTTCGGGACCCAACCAAGAACAGGTTAAAGAAATGTTCTAGGGTTGGGGCCCGACGCTGTTGGTGACAATAAAAGATAAACGCTATAATATAGACATAACTGCCCGGGAATAACGCAAAAGTGGGGCAGTGGATCTCCCTAAGCACGGCCGCTACAAAAGGGTGCATCGGAAAACGAAGCCCGCACCTTAAAGAGGCGTAGCTTACTGGAATAGCAGACGTCGGCACATTCATCTCCGCCGGAAGGAAACAGGGAACATCTTCCCGTCCCTTCCAGATAGAGTATTGTGCCGGAATTGAAAACTTAGACCTAAGTTCCTCAATGTCTAACTCAGACATAGAGGGATAACGCGTTTTATGAGGAGCCATAAGCGTTTACCTTAGAAAGAAAAGGTTGAAAGGCGGTTTTTGACGAAACGGCGATTGAAGGCACAGAGCTTAACTGCAAATTTCTTCTCGCGAAAATGACGATGAGAAGAAACAGTGCCCTAAATCCCGATTTAAATATTGATCTCTCAACCAATAGTGCGCTGCCACGTAACACTGTCACAAACTGTAACAGTACGGACCGCACTCATCACGCCTCTTAGACTTTCGAATATGAAGAGGCGCGGGTTGGGATATTAATATTTAAAGGATATCAGGGGTAAAAAGATAATTTAAACCTACGATTAGCAAATTTTGAACGTAACTAACCCATTCACTAAGGCAAAGATCGGTCCCCTGGACTCTCACTATCCATAGGTACGGTCCCCAATTCTCATGAATGTATAAACATCATGTGGTCGGCCTTGTATCACCTCTGAGATTGGCAATCAAGCCCGAGGGGCTAGTGATGAGAACTCTAGGACCGGGTACCCTGTAATGGGTGAGGCCTGATAACTGTTGGGCCAGTTTAAATAATCAAAACGAATTCTCACAGCCCAATTACACCTTTAGGAAGAGTGGCCCAATGTTCAACACAGAGGACCGAAGATAACCTTAGTGTAAATAAGCGTTATCTGCCAGCTGGCTCCGAGGTTCGGTCCGAACGGTTATGAAACGGTTACAGGCTCACGCGTTCCACGCTTCGGGCCCTGTCACGTTTATCATGCTTCGGGCCCGATCACGCAGACCACGCATCGGTCCCAGCCTCATTTTACATCCTGCGATAACAACCTCTAACAAACTTGTCAGAGGCGGTTACAGGACGTGGATTACACTCACCGGCAACTCTATAAATACAGGGTAGGACGAAGGAAAAAGGAGGACCCTTTGGATGCAGAAGAACAGACTGTTACGCTGCCCAGATTCTTACAGTTTTCTATACTTAGTCATTTTCATTAGCCTGCTTTGTGTAAACTTCTCTTATTTTCATTAGTGAGCAGACCAAGAGCATAATCGGCCCTTGGTCGAGTGGTTTTCACCCCATTTTATGGGGTTTCCACTATATATGCTGTGTTCTTACTTTGATTTTAACTTTTAATCGTTATCCATATCTTTTATAAATTAGAACCGAGTTCGTTGTTTGAACGAACCGGACGACTGTTGGTACCCCCTAAAAAGGGACCATAACAATCATTAAAATAAATTTGAAGAATGGGAGTTCCATAAAAATAAATTTCCGAACGAATACCATTATGGGCAATTAACAAAATATATAAATTCGATGTCCCCTTTACAATATATAACTCCAAACAAGTGACATTGATAGATAACTCCATAAAGGAATTTAGAATGATCAATTAATCACCAATGGCAGATACAGTGATGCTACGACTAATAACCAATTACTTGAAGTCCTTATAAATATTATTCCGGACGAATACCATTCCGGATAATTAAGACTATTCTGAACGAATACAATTTCGGATGATTAAGAACAACAATTAGATACATCATTCGCGATATGCTCACTGCTATCAATAATATGACAATCAAATAGAGTTTAATCAAATTTCCTTAGTCTAATAATGCTTTTTAACTGCAAATCTTCAAATGAAATTCCAAGGGTTGCAAAACTCTATTGGTTTTCGTTATAATCGCCATTATGTTAACTATATGGTACCTCATTAAAGCAGACCCACACGATCGAAATAAGGAGTTTTAATCGATGAAGGCATGTAATATTTCTCAAACAACATGGAGACCAGGGTGAAACGACTACTTCACGAAATGCTCAAATCACCTTGAATGATGTGCAAAAGCCTCAGATAGTTAACATTAAGGATTCATTAACCTTCGCTAGACTCTGAGTATCGAAACGTAAACCACCGAAGCCATAGATAACATGTCTGAAACATATAAAGAACTCAATAAAATTTCTTGATAGAATTCCATAGAGCAAAATAATATTCCGTGATATCAGTTTCTTCTAATTGATAACCATATAAATAGGCTCATAGCTGAAAACCGAAAAATTATGCATCATAGTCTTTGATAATGATATATTGCGCTCTTTCAAATATTCTTTAATCATGAACAAACTGAATACATACAAAGGCAAGCTTCTGGATGTTCTTTCGAATTCAAAATATTTTGATAAACACCGAGGAAGTAGATACCTAATAAATGCCCTCCCGGATGAATTCCTGCTCCGAGAAGACTGAGTAATGATTTCGGTGACCGGGGGTTCTTCCGAAAGTATTGATTGAGTCCCCGGTAATACATCACCCTCGTGTCATCCATACGCCAATTTTCTGACTATTCTGATTATAAATAAGAACGTCAATTCAGACACTTGCGTGTCTCGGGGGAGACAGACAACTTTACTTCATATATCGCTTTGTAATCTTTCCTATGAGTTTCCGGTTATCCATAAGATTCTATATAGATTAAATAACTCGTTGTTAAGGTGGCGATAACCGACAGTCAAAAATTATGAAAATCATATATCCCTGGTAATTTAGAATCTCAAATTCTTTTCCTCACATGATGAAGAAAAATATCATAATAAGGCATAAAAATCCCTTCGTCAATCATTATGAAGATACCGGAGATAATACCAAAACGATAAGATTTTCAGAATATANTGATGTGCAAAAGCCTCAGATAGTTCGTATTACCATTAAGGATTCATTAACCTTCGCTAGACTCTGAGTATCGAAACTTAAACCACCGAAGCCAAAGATAACATGTCTGAAACATATAAAGAACTCAATAAAATTTCTTGATAGAATTCCATAGAGCAAAATAATATTCTGTGATATCAGTTTCTTCTAATTGATAATAATATAAATAGGCTCATAGCTGAAAACCGAAATATTATGCATCATAGTCTTTGATAATGATATATTGCGCTCTTTCAAATATTCTTTAATCATGAACAAACTGAATACATACAAAGGCAAGCTTCTGGATGTTCTTTCGAATTCAAAATATTTTGATAAACACCGAGGAAGTAGATACCTAATAAATGCCCTCCCGGATGAATTCCTGCTCCGAGAAGACTGAGTAATGATTTCGGCGACCGGGGGTTCTTACGAAAGTATTGATTGAGTCCCCGGTAATACATCACCCTCGTGTCATCCATAAGATTCTATATAGATTATCGCTTTACTTCATATATCGCTTTGTAATCTTTCCTATGAGTTTCCAGTTATCCATAAGTGACTATATAGATTAAATAACTCGTTGTTAAGGTGGCGATAACCGACAGTCAAACATTATGAAAATCATATATCCCTGGTAATTTAGAATCTCAAATTCTTTTCCTCACATGATGAAGAAAAATATCATAATAAGGCATAAAAATCCCTTCGTCAATCATTATGAAGATACCGGAGATAATACCAAAACGATAAGATTTTCAGAATATACCCATATCTTGATAAAAATATAATTGAAGTACTATTATAATCAATCATATGATTGATTCCGTTCAAAAATAAAAATGTAATCTTGATACTATATCNTCAACCCCTCTTTGGTGGCTTGAGGCAACTCGTTGCGGTATTCAAAAATTACCAAACGAAGATTGGCTACTCCTTCTGGTTTCATGTCCTTCGGTTTTATGAACCGAGCTCCCGCGATCTTATGATTCTTAAAAATCAATGATGATCTTCCATCTCCATGAAAAGAAATCCACATTCTGGAATTAGGGTTCCTGGTCTTGAGCGTGACGACAAATTCATGTCTATGGCTATCATTACCAGCTTCAAAATGTTTTCCTCTGAAAAATAAGATATCAAATTCCGGTGGTCGGGGCTTGTACAAGATAACACGAATCGAGAAAACGGCAACGATAGCAATGATACAAAGAATGACAACAAGGACAATGGTGAGGGATAAGGTACCCCCACAAGCCTTTTTGTCTTTGTAAGAATATCGATGACGATATTCCTTCATTATTTGCGCGTGCTCAGGGGGTGGAATGCGGTAGATTTGGTCTCGTGGAATTTGAACAACGTAGGTCTCGAGCGAGGCATCTGCTACTGGCAATTGATGATGGATTCTGGTTTTATCTTCAATAGATTGACGTCGCTCC
This sequence comes from Utricularia reniformis, assembly GCA_009725065.1. Taxonomy (NCBI): domain Eukaryota; kingdom Viridiplantae; phylum Streptophyta; class Magnoliopsida; order Lamiales; family Lentibulariaceae; genus Utricularia; species Utricularia reniformis. Next base: position 99,057 of record RWGZ01001053.1, on the reverse strand, counting down.
CCCATTGGAAGATGAGGAGCGCCGTGATGAATGCCTTTAGGAATATGAAATTGTGGCAAATCGATTCGTTCCTTAATTCATTATTTGCATTGGAAGAGATGAAGAAAAAGATGAAAAAGACAAGGCAAAAAGATTATGAAATGAAGTCAATATGCATTTTCTTTTGTGTGTTCTTAAAATAACCATTTTCCTTTTGATTTAGTAAACTATCGTTTTTTAATTGGAAGGATTGGAACCAATTATAGAATACAAAAAATTGAATTCAAATTTATAAACACTAACTTAAATGTTCTTATTTATTCATAGAATATATTAATTAAATATATTAAAATCAGAATAAGAAAATGACACCAAATTTACCAAATTAATCAGGACACCATAAATTATGTCACTCGCCCATGGAGTTTTTTATACCTATGGCATATCAAAATTTAAACTTATTTATTAAGATTGATTTTTAAAATAATATATTTTAATATTGACAAATCATCAAATTATAAAAATAGTATTTATGGACGTTGATATGATATTTTAAGCGTAGATCAGTTTCTATTACTTTTGAAACCGACATATGCATATTAATTCAATTTTTTACTAACCATTGTGTTGAACATAAGTCGAGGTCGGTATCTATTACGACAAAAAACTACCTCGACATTTTAATTCATTTTGTCATCATTGATTGAGGTCGATTTCTAGTATAATAAAAATCGATCTCAGCTTAAACGTGTCAATTGTCGTCGTTGCTCCCAATTTTTCACCGATGCCATCGCCCCCACCTCCTTCCGTCATTGCCGCTGCCCCTTTACTGGTATTGTGTGTTAAATTTGATTGTGGTGTATGAGTTCATAATTTAGATAAGCTATATAGGTTATAGGAGTGTCCAAAAGTTTACATGTATATTTCAAATTTATTTGATCAACATATTTTTATTTATGAATACTGTTATTGCTGCTAAAAATCTGCAATAACAAAATTTAGACCCCTTTTACGGATAGGGGTCGAACGAAAAAGTAATACGAAAACAAGAAGTAAAAAGACACGATTTTTGTAGGTGAAAAACCTTTCTGTAAAAGAAAGGATTAAAAACCACCCCGGCCGTAGCATTTGAATCAACTATAAAAGTCAAGTTCGTAGATTTGCAATAGGAGAACATGAGGTAGAAAACCAAAGAAAAAGATCGTGTTTTGATGGCCATAGTCGTAGGTTTCCCGGGCAAAAAAGAAAAGAATAGCGGCTTCCTCCTTAGGTCAAGAATCCAAGCTCTCTTCCTTAACACTTTAGCCATGTTTATATAAGTGATATGTCCAGCCCAATTCTAACTCACTAGGCCCACCAATAATTGAGTGCAATATATAATGACCCATTAATATCTAAATTAGGCACATGGGTCCAGTAAATAAGTAATCCGATCAAAATACCACGATAAACTATAAACAATGTCAATCATCAAAATATCCCAATCTGCTTCATTTCTCGACTTGGGAATGACTATATAGAAATATATGTGTCCTCGAATAATAAATATCTCAGGGTGATATCAGAAGTCCCCTAATTGGAATTGTTCGTTTGCATGTTCACTCTGATTCACAGTTAGTAGTGAACCAATTTGCGGATATTTTTGTCACCAAAGATGAACATATGTGGCTAAACTTAGACTAGTTGAAAGAAGTGGCAAAAAGCCTTAAGACATTCGTTCATACATATATCCCGAGGGAGGAAAACACCAGTGCTGACGGTCTTGCAAAGTCAGTAACGATTTTAGAATTCTGAGATGAGTCAAAAATAACAACAATGATCCATTATCAGCCATCTATCAGTCTAGCAGAGAGACATGCTGTTGAATTTGCAAGCATAGAACTTTCGAACGACACCTGGTTTTTATCAGATGCAGTAACAGACGAACCGTCTTGGAAGGATGTATATGTCAATTATTTGGTTAAGAGAGAATTACCCGTTGATGATGGCGAGGCCCGCAAGACAATGCAAAGAGCTACAAACTTTGTGTATGTGGATGAGAAGCTATATAAGAAAAATTTTGGAAGACCTTATCTTCGATGCTTGTCCTCAATATAGGAAAAAGACGTTATGGAAGAAGTTCACGCTTGGGACTGTGGTGACCACTCGGCGGGTCAATCTTTGGCAATGAAAGTTAATAGGGCCGGGTATTTTTGGCCAACAATAGTTAAAGATTGTGTGAATTTTGTCCGAACTTGTTCCGCTTGCTAGTTCCACTCGAACGTGCATCATGTGCCAAGAGTGAATATGAAACCTTTGCCAACAACATGCCCTTTTCATACATGGGGCATCGATATCTTAGGTTCATTTCCGACCCACCTAGCCAAAAGAAATTATGTATTGTGGTTGTGGAACATTTCTCCAGGTGGATAGAAGTTGAAGCTGTGGCCCGAGTCCGGGAATAGGAAGTTATAAGTTTCATGTGGAGATATATTATATGTCGATTCGGAATCCATAGGATTTTGGTATCAGAACATAGAATGCAATTCTCAGAGAAACTTGTGAACGAATGGTGCGAGTGTTACGGTATTCAACAACGATTTTCATCGGTGGCACATCCAGAAACGAACGGGCTTATAGAAGTTATAAATCGTGTCATCTTGCAACAACTAAAAACAAGGATAGATGAATCTAAATCCTCATGGATAGATGAGCTGCATAATGTGATGTGGGCATATCGGATTTAGCTCATTTTCTTTGGTATATGGCTCCGAGGCCGTTTCTCCGGTAGAGGTAACTATTTTATCCGAGAGAGTCATTGCTTACGATGAAGTATTGAATGAGGATATGCGAAAGCTGGATCTTCATTGTGTTGATGATCTTAGAGACAGAGCCGAAATACGAATAGAGATCTGTAAAAAGCGGATGGCTAAAAAGCATGATAAAGATATGCGCCCTATGTTGTTGAAAGTTGGGGACTTAAATCTTAAGGAAGTGGAAGTCTCAAAGCACTTTGGTAATCTAGATCGAAAATGGGAAGGCCCATATAGAGTGACGACGGTGGTGAGAGAAGGAACGTATAAGATTGCGAATTTGAGCTGAGAGGAGCTGCCACGAACTTGGTATATTTACAATTTACGCAAGTATTATGTATAGACGTGACTCTTCAATCTTTTTAAAATAAATTTCCCCTCTTTTTTATGGTCAATTTTTAAGTATCTTTTGTGACGACATGAATTCAATCGACCAGGGGACTGGTAAGATAGGAGTAGGTCCATTGCATTTTAGTATGATGGAGGATGGAATAAAATAATATGTTAGATTAGAAATGCAATGTACCGCCTGTCTTGTAGTCGATCATTTTTAAACACGTCAAATTNTGGCTGAAACCTGAGCCTCAACCTTCGGGGAACGAATTCAGGATACATGACACTAATTTTGTTAGCCCATTTGGATAATCTTCTATTTAGGTATGCTTGGTTAAGAACTGTCTTCATGGGCTAGTCAATATATACATAGACTTTTCGGCTTTCAAAATATTGTCACAGCTTAGATGTCGCTTTCTTTCATTCCAACGTGAATTTCTCCAAGTTGGTATATGGGGTCTTTGCAGATACCAAAGAATGACTCAAGTAATTAAAGCCATGTTAATATCATCTCTAAAGGTAACCAGAGCGGCGCTTAGTGCGGCTTCAGATACAACCAAATATAATTGAAAAGGATTATCGTTGTTTGATCTCAAAATCACAGGTGGAGTGCTAAAATATGTTGAGTCCGAGATTAATCGAAAGCCATGTCTATTTTTCCTTTTGCTTCACCCTAGATGTGACTCCCGAGATTAATCACCCCATAACCCACACCTTGATGTGACCCCCAAAGTTAGATAGCCCGTAACCCAAAAAATATATGGAATAAAACAATGAAACATAAAATTGTACTCACATAAAAAGAATGATAAAGGTACCACACTCACAGAACATAGAAGGAATTGAGAGTGATAAACTGGGTGAACGCCACAAGATAAATATTGATAAGTTCATGATAGAACCTATGGAGGAACCCTCACACATAATCAATCAAAAGTACTCCAACTAGAGTCCTAGAGGTTTATTTATAACAAAACCTAATAACAGAAACTATTTTGACCTAATGGGTCTTATTTCCGGCCCAACTTTAGACATTAAGTAAATTGGGTCTAAATTAAACTAAACTCAATAAAATAAAACATCTTGATGGCTTCCTTTAATCCATCATCAATTAACCTTCCAATTACATCGCTCCAAGTAAAACGAATTAATTCTTCGATTGTCCATTTTGTGGGTCTCATCATGCTCCCTCTCCTCAAAAAGATTCGTCCTCGAATTTGAATAGTCATAAATAAGAGGCATGTTAGATAATGTTGCACTAACATTATACATATATGGAAGTTCCGATCTGTAGGAATTGTCGTTTATTCGGGCAGTTTTTTGGAATTGACCACCTTCATCAGGTTGTAACTTCGATATCCATTTTGCTTTGAATCGTTTTTTTCGCATATGTAATGAGACCCAATCTCCGGGATAAAAAACCATTTTTTAAGTCCTTTGTTTTGAACCTTTGCATTCTTCTTTCTCCTTCCACAATTTGATGTCGAATTTTCTCAGGAGGCTGACGTTCATGGTCTGCTCCTTGTTTTTCATCAATGCCATGTGAGCAACTCACTCTGTTAAGAAATTTAGGTGTATTCCACTCTCTAATTTATCTAATCAATTCATGATCAAGTTTCATTCCTTCAACTCTCACAACGAAACCAAGAAATGTTACTATACTTAAGCAAAGTAGACATTTTTTAATATTAGCTCTTCATGGCATAAAATAGATAGAATTTTAAGAAAATACTCAACATGTTCTTCCAACGAATTGCAATAAATAATAATATGATCAAAGTCAACTACTATAAGCATCCCAAATATTTCACGTAAAACATTGTTCATTAGACGCATTAAAATTATAGGTGCATTAGTTAGGCCAAATAGCATAACTAACCATTCATACAAACCTAATTTAATTTTAAATGCACTTCTCGAATTATCACCCTCTTTCATTATAGTCTTATGGTATCCACTTCTGAATTCGATTTTATAAAACAAACACGAATCATGTAATTCATCAGAATGTCATATAACGGAGATTTGAGATATCGATACTTTACAGTGATTTTGGTTGTAGCGCCACAATCTGTACACATTCGCGATGGCACATCTCCCTTGTGTACTTAGAAGACTGGAACAACACAAGCGTTCAAGCTCTCTCGCACTGTATTAAATTCAATTGGATGTTAAATTTCTCCTATTGGTGGTAGCCTCAAGAGGTCTTTCGGAAACACATCTCCATCTTCCTGCAACAAATACACAAAAAAACTAGGCAGATTGAAGTTAACATCATGAATAATAACACACTCTTTATACATCGGTATAAAGAGTAATTTTCTCGCACTAAAGGGTCTCCTTACATCACTATTTTTTGCAGGAAAAAGGAACACACTTTCTCTCATTTTGATTGACTTCTTTTTCTCCAATTCCTAAACTAGAACTCTCTTTCTCTCCATTTCTTTTTTCTCTCCCCTCGACAAATCTCTCATTTTTTTCATCGAGTTTGCATTTTATTCTCAATTGATCTTCAAAAGCTTGTTGAGTTGACAGAGGACCAAGAGTGATCCCTCGAGTGTTCATGACAACTGGATATTTGTTGTAAAGTTCTTCATGTTTGACCTTCCCATCGTATTGCCATGGTCTAGCCAAGAGGATATGACCCGCATGCACTTGAACAACATCGCACATAACTTCATTTGCATATCTTTCAATAGAGAATGGAATTGATATCTGTTTTATTACCTTAACATCAGTACATTTATTCAACCATTTGAACTCGTAAGGGTGCGTATGTCTCTGAATTGTCAATCTCAACTTTCAACCAAAATGTTTGTAGTAACATTAGTGCAACTTCTACCATCAGTAATCACAATGCATTATTTTCCTTTCACAATACAATCCGCATGAAATTTTTTTTCTCGTTCTTAATACTTCTCTTTGTCATTATTAATCACATCTCTCCTTGCGACCAGTAATTCATCATCTACTAGATCTTCTTCTCCCTTACTTTTGACTTTCGAAAAGGTTCCATCAACTTTAAGGTCATCTTCTTTCTCTGTTTAACAGGTCTCTTTTAGAATAACGCTCCTTTTATTCAGACATTCTGAATCGATGTGACCTCTCTCTTGGCATTTCAAATAATGAATATCTTCATCTCTTGATGAACTATGATTTTTAAATTCTTTATGTCTTCGAAAATAAGTGACTTTTACTATCGAGAATTCTTTTTTGTGCGTAAGATTATCATTTTCATTTTCCTTATCATTCTTCCACGTGTTTTCAATTGGAGTGGTCTTATATGATCGAGACTATGCCTTGTGCCGGAGTTCATTTTCCACTTTAATAGCCATGTGTAGCATGTCATCAATCTCAACATAATGATGCAAATCAACTACTCTAGCAATTGATCTATTAAGACTTCGCAAAAATCGTGTCATCTTAGCTTCTCTGTCTTCGTACACATGCGCTCTAATCATGAGAACTTTCATCTCTGTATAATATTCTTCAACAGATATTGAGCCTTGAATTAATTCTTGTAATTTATTATACAATTCCATTTTGTAGTGAGATGACGCAAATCTTTTTCTCATAATAGCCTTCATCTCTCCCCAAGTATCAATTGGTCTTTCATTATTTCTTCTCCTCATCGAAACCAATTTATCCCAACATGTAATTGCGTAATCGGTAAACTCAAGAACGACAAGTTTAACTTTCTTCAATTCGGTATAACTTTTGCAATCAAAAAACTTTTCAACTTTATCCTCCCATTCAAAATATATATATGGGTCATTTTTCCATTGAAATGAAGGTATCTTCATTTTGATACTCTTTATATCATATTCTAAATTCTGATTTCTTAAATTCCTACGAGTATGTCGAATCCTCGCATAACTTCGATCATTAAATTCTCTATTAATTCTCTCATCGGAATGTGCAATCGCCTGATCTCTTCTTGCATTTTGAAACAACAATATCCCATTATGTCTGAGTTAATATATGGAGTGAGCTTGGTATTCAAATTGATCATTTAATCGTCGGAACTCTTGTTGCATTTCCTTCATCATAAACTTCATATCCATTTTATCTCCATCTACAATATCTTTATTCTTTGAATTTGACATCACGACTTGTAACAAAAATATAAACTAGAAAAATTCTAATTGTTATTTTTTTTCTCTCGCTCTCTTTTTTGTCTTTTTTTTCAAAGGAACTCTCCTTGCCTTTTTCCACTCGTGTTCCAATCTATTGTTCTTGTCGAACTATTCGAACATTACCAATGATTTCAAATTTATGTGGCTAAAAGTGGGGGAAAAAGATGGTTTTTTTTCCAAAAGAACAGTTTTTTATTTGGCAAAAAGAACCGTTTTTTTTGGTAAATATGTTTATAGGCTGGGAAAGAAACTAGAATACCCATGGTAATGAAAGGAAGAAATATGTGGGAATGTAAATGCCAAGTAATCAAGTGATATGAAAATCTTGGACACAATTCGAAATAAATTGATATTTCAAATTGATATGTAATTTAAATCAAGATGGGGACAAATGAAATTCCTTTCTACTTTATTGGAAAGGGTAAGAAATGGGGAACTTAACACATCAACTTTATTTCTCCTATTTTTTTGTATCTCTTTTTTGAATCTCTCTTTTTTTGTACTACTCTTTTTTCTTGAATTTTTTTTAACTTTTCTCTATTTTTTTTGAATTTCTTTTTTGTACCTTTTTTGAATTTTTTATCAAAGTTTTATTTTTTATTTTTTTTGTTTTATGAATCAATAAGATTTGAAAGAAAGGAAGTTTCTTTCTTTGAATCAAACAATTCTGAAAGAAATAACAAAAAATCAACAAATTCATGTTTCCTAGTCTCCGATTCCACTTGATGTGACTCCCTAGATTAATCAACCCCTAACCCACACCTTGATGTGACCTTTAAAGTTAGATAACCCGTAACCCACAAAATATATGAAATATAAGATAGAAACATAAAATTGTACTCAAATAAAAAGAATGATAAAGGTGGCACACTCATAGAATATATAAGCAATAGAGAGTGATAAACCGGGTGAACGCCACAAGATAAATATTTATAAGTTCAAAAAAGTTCATCAAAGAACCAAGGAGGAACCCTCACACATAATAAATCAAAAGTTTTCAAATTAGAGTCCTAGAGGTTTAGTGATAACAAAACCTAATAATTGAAACTACTTTGACCTAATGGGTCTTATTCCCGGCCCAACTTTAGATATTAAGTAAATTGGGTCTAAAATAAACTAAACTCAATAAAAAAAATATCTTGATGGCTTCCTTCAATCCATCATCAATTAACCTTTTAATTCCATCCCTCCAAGTAAAACCAATTAAGTTTTCGGTTGTCCATTTTATGGGTCTCATCAACCCACTTCTTTGGTCGGCTTGAGTTCATCCAATTTTATTTCACGATCCTCAATAATCTCGTTGACTGGCTTTTCTATCAAGTCAAAAACTGTTAAATATGGAACGTCATCTAAGGGATCTTCCTTCAGAACATGCATCTCCCTAAGTTCCCCATCTTTCGTGAGGAGATCTACTTTCTCCCAGTGCCCATCTTCGGGGTCCAAGCCAATCTGAAGGGCAACTTGGCCATTCTTGTTTTCTAAATATTGGGCTATGGATGATCCGTAGATTTTTTCCGCCAATGCAAAACGCAGAGGCAATTTGGCGAAGCATAGAAGCTCTTCGAGGACCGATCCCTCCACTGCGGATTGACTCCTAGATAAATCTTACTTCAAGGCTGCCTCCACCTCCTTGGACCGAAGAATCACTTGGTCTTTTTCCACAGAAACCAGTTTGTTCTGAGACTCCAACTCCTTGTTCACAATACGGGCCTCTTTAAGCTGGCCCGCCAACTCAGAAACTTGGGAGGTGAAGAGCGAAATGCTAGTAACCGCACCTAGAAATTCCTTGTAAGTTCGCTCCCTTTCCTCCCGACTGACACGAGCTCCTCGTGTTTTATTATAAGTTGCCTTTGAGCTATGGCAAGTATGTCTAAGGTCTCTTGAGACTCCGAAGTGTTGCTTCCTCCCAATTGGACCTCAGAGGCCATAGTAAGGCCTTTCTTGGCAATCTATAATAATTTTAGAAAACGTTAGAGTCAAAATACTATAAAAATCCTAAGTTTGGGTTTTGACACTTACTATAACCAAGGAATCTAGAAAATTCCCGACCATATCCGAGATGGGAGCTTCGACCGGGGAGAAATTTTTCCTCTCTAACAACCTGTAATCCTCCATGATTGTCCTTCTCCATGAAGCCAACGGCTTCCTCCCGTCCAAGACATTCTTCACAGTGTCCACCATCTCTTGGATTGCATCCACGACAACGGATGCATCGAAGATGGCATGAGTTGCCTCCCAGATGGTTATCCCTTTCTTCGGGCATGGGTTGCTACAGAGGGAAGCCTTGACCTCGCCTTTTACACAGGCTTGGACGGACCCGCTTCGGCATCATTCTGTTTCCTCCTTAGGGGAATAGGAGGTGTAGACAAATTCTAAGCAAATTCAAAGTAGGTTACATCTATTGGAGAATAGTGTTACATCTATTGGAGAATGGTTCCCGATCCTATACATGGCAAGCAAGCTAAGAGATTTATGTTTTTTGGCAATAGATGTCTCAACCTCAGTTATGAGATGAGGGCCCGATTCACTACCGTTGGAACCTCCACAGCCAAAACCGACTTCCCAGGCATGAGCGGAGCCGACCCTAAAGTAGTAGTTTGAGCAGATTTAGGAGCGCCAGCTCTGGAAGCCATTCTCATCATAGGTTGATGAGAACCATAAAAATTCTAATTGTTATTCTTTGAGTGCTCATGAGACAATACCAAGACAGAATACATAAACAATAAATATCTAGCAGTAAAACAAACAAACCAGTAACATAAGAAATGTAAACACATATAGACTGCACTTCTCATTATCTTGCATTGTCGGCATGGCGAGCTCGGTAACCAGTCTTAACCCTTGGCTTAGGCATCACTAAAGATCAAGAAAACATAAGAAGCAATATTCACATATTGATAAGAAGGAGCCAACCCTCTTCACAAAACATGAATATGCCAACATAACATGCTCGGGATCCCCTTAATCATAACTTTCGCAATGACCACTTTCGTGTTGCCACAAGCTAGCTTGGTATGTGGCTAATTCCATAGTCCAACCATGTTTCCAGGAGTGTGCGTCCACCCCTCCTCGAATTTTCACAAAACAAGAAATTTATACATAAAAACATCATGTTGAATTTTAGGTGCAGTCAAGCGACACAAAACACCAGACACCATTTGAGGGCTCACATGGACTTCAAATTCAATGTAAAAATACTCATTTGAAATCTATATCAACAAGATAAAACATCATAAGATGACGTATGTTGTGGTTCGAAAACCGGGGGTGTCAACAGTCGACCGGTTCGTTGCAAGACGAACTCGGTTATTATTTTTTTGATGTGTAGAGAACGATTATGAATCAAAGATGAAAAGACACAAGGATTTTAGAGTGGAAAACCTTGAAAACGAGGAAAAAAACCACTTGACTAAGGGCTAAAGGAAGTGCCCTTAGTCGGTTCAATAAGCAAATTAATGATCATACAAGACATGTTTGTTCTATAGACAACAAAGAGAAAGAGGAGAATCGAAAATAAATCGAGAGCAACTCCTCAATGCGAAAGCTCTGAAGAGGAAACGGAAGAAGATCCTTTTCTCACACTCTAAATGTCCTTTTTATACTCCCACTGTACTGTGTACAGTAGGGTGTCGTTTTGTGTCTGTCCTTTGCTGCTAGGTCTGCTAATGTCAGGAGGAGCAGCCGCCGGAAACAGCGTCACAGAGCTGCATGGCGCTAGACCTTTCGGCGCTACTAGCCGGCTACTCTCTGGCCACTGGTGGCTCGTACGCCATCGCCGGACCACGCTTCTGACAGGGCTGTCGAGGAATGTCGTTGGATGGGTTGAGTGAGAATGGCCCGAAGCAACGCCTGTAATATGTGGACCGATCGGTTCGGCGCGTGCGAGATGCTGGGCCCTACACATCGGGACCGATCGCCATAGATGATCGATCGGGCCACAGGATCTGAATTAGCCATTCACTCACGTGGGCTGGCTCTGGGACTCCAAGTTCGGCTTACGTTGTTTGGGCTTCTCTGGCCAAGCTTGGCCCTGACCCTGACTAGGGTACGGGGTTCCGGGGATCTCATCAACGTAATTTCATCAAAGCACTCAAAAGTTTCGTAAAAAGTCATGAACAGAAACTGTGTAAAGAGAGGAACAGTTCTGCGAGGGTTTAGAAAACATATCATAACTTTTTAAAATGTTTTTCCTCTTTATCTAAACTCAACATATATAGAAACTAGATTCAACAAGGAACAATATTGTGCAAGTTTCATCACATAATTCATAGCCAATAAGTAACAGTCAATTCAAAATCATCCGAAAACATCACAGAAAATGCATAAACTGTATCTTAGCTTGTAAATTTCAATCATGCCACCATCCTTTATCTTTACCTCTTAAAATTTTATCTCCTAAACTCACTTTCACCCTATGAAGGTTTTTCTCCCTCTGGTCTCGTCGAATTTTCACTTCTCATAGACTTCAAATGCTTATCTTTCTTATTGGATATTTTATCCTTTTGTTTTATATGAATTAATTATGAGTTTGTAAATTTATATAGTGTTTATCCCCCCAAATTAGATGAGGACAATACATATTTATGTAATTCATTCATAATACTACATATGCTCTAAATAGAGTCAAACAACATCTTATTTTTAAAAGATTAAAACAATGGCAACTAGTGAATTATGTGTGTTTTATATTATTTACCTTGAGAAAGTATTGAAATGTCTCTTGTCCTTACACTCTTAGTACCCCGGTCTTTTAAACTATAACAGCGCCTCTTGATGGTAACCCCGCGTCGTATGAGCTATACATTTTAGGATCACTCTAATATCATCTGTCCTCGAGATTGGGGCGTGAAGCAACCCATGTCGATATTCCATTCTTCTCCACTATAACTTACAGTACAACTTCCTTATCACCGCCTTTAAATTCTGTAAGGAACATGTAGGGGGTAAAGGCTATCAGAGAGAACTTCGCTGTATTGTTTGCTTTATTTCCAGTTCCCATGGTCCTGCTTGTCCCTATCAGGGAGATACCTTAAATGGGAATCTAGAAATCGTCCCCACAGATGGCGCCAAACTGTTGTGGTCTAAAAGACATAGGTACAAACAGTGAAACTATCCGAGATTATATGAGCGTGTGTTTGAGATTTGTTTAGATTGGAGAATGATAATGAAAAAATAAATAAAGCAGGGAACAAGGCAATTAAACGTTGAAATCCCCTTAAAAAGGGGAAAAATCACCCAATTAACAACAAGAAAACTCTTAGTCGAATTCATAAAGGAAAAATTCAAGTTGATTGCGAGATACAACTAAGAAGCTGACTAAGGGAAAAGACGAGAGCCAAAGTGACGACAATATATGGCTGCATACGTGAAAAATGGTCCTCTTTAGCTAGCAGTTTCATCTCGTATGTAAGAAGAGAATCGTGCGTGTAAAATGCTCTGTAATCGCATCTGGGAACGTCAGTTTCCCATGATTGTAGTGGGTGTGTGTGCTACTGGTTGTAACCGTGGACCGATCTATAGGATCGGTCGCTGAAGCACCTCATGGTCGTTATTCACATGACCTTCGGTCATGTTGATTTAATGGCCTTCCGGCTTCCTTAGCTACGTGGGCCTTCGAGCCTTGTTATCTTAAATGGGTCAAATTACTATCAGTTTCGGATCATGGGTCTTGTAGGTTCGTTTCTTTTCACATGAACCAGTTGAGTATCAGGATACCTGTTTCAGGAGCTCTCATCAAATGCGAAGACACCTAAGTAGAATATAGTGATAATATATTGATTTAAATGTAATAGGAGGGCTTATTTATCATTAATTATAAAGGGTGATACATAATGGTATTTTCTAAAGAACCCAAAAATAATATGCAAGAGAGAAATCAGATAGTTCAAGGTAGATTACATAATGGTAAGTGAAGACATTCTATAATCATACAACAAGAATTGGAAAACAATATATATATATTATAATTATATAATATTCAATGTGTAATATATACTAAAGAGATAGTATTTAATACACAATTATGTAATATTAAAATCCAATAAATTATAATATATTACTTTATTAGTTAATGTATAATAAATCTACGTTATATTATTAGGTATGATATTAACAAATCATGATGTAATTATATTTATTAGAGACAGAAACTGATAAACATTGAAATATTATAATTATCATATAAGTAACAACTCATTAGAAACATGAGTATGATATAACCATGAATACATAATAATGATACAAAAATATGAACAAAAAGTAATAATAATTATGACAGATAGATGTCGAAAAAGATGATTAATCCAATATATCATTACGATACTAAAACGCAAACAAGAGAATGAACCTAAATTATTTCTATATAAAAATAAAATAATTTTCAAAAAAGGATAAAATGGTATGATAGTACAAATATGAGAGTTGTGGTAAAAGATGGGAGAGAGATGTGAAAAATGTAGGGAGAGAAGATGATCTTCGGGGTGCTTGGCCATCATGCGATAATCACTATTAACCGTAGATTTACTACTTATTTTCGAAAACACTATTCACCACAGATTACACTATTTACATCGGAATCACTATTTATCATGGATTTTACTATTCATGAAGGAATCACAATTCACCGCATATTTCAATATTCATGTCATAATAACTATTCAGAGTGGATTTACTATTCATCACCGGAAAAAACTATTTACCTCAAATTTCACTATTCACACTAGAAACACTACTCACCACAGATTTCACTATTCACGGCGTAATCACAATTCATGGTGGATTTCTTTATTCATGCGGGAATCACTATTCACCGTGGGTATACTATTCTTGGCTGGAACACACTATTCAGCGTGGATTTCCATTCTAACACCTCACAATATTTTACTGAATCTCGGTCCGCAATCCGCATCTACACATATAATATGAGACCCTTCTTAATTACATAATTTCATAAACATGGACAAAAAATTAGACCAAAGACTTTGGGCTTTCCATGGTGCTTTTGTCATACTTTGAAATCAAATTGAAATAATCTTTAATCAACTCAAATGTCTTCAGTCTCAAGATTCAACTCTCACTCAAACAAACATATAGAAAGTAATCAACATGCTTCAAACCTTTCATTTTATGAGCGCCTTGAACGTAGTTAAGCCACAAAACTATAATCCACCTGTAAAAGCCCTTAAATCATTACTACTTGAGCTGCAAATATAAAGAAATCTGTCGAACTCCTCCTCAATTTTTTCGAATCTTCATTATTGTTACCGAAATCTGCAAGCTCTATCTCACATCTCTTTATCGTCTTAGTCGTCCCTATATATAACTTCCAGAGGAGCCACCGATTTAGGAAATCACTACTCAACATTCCCGGAGCAGGAATTCATTCGGGAGGGCACCTATTATTTATCTTCTACTCCACAATGCTTGTCGTCCGAAGGAATGTTCATGTTCAGCCAACAGCACGTGCTCGATTTACCGATCATAATATGGATGATGATATATGTGCAAATTCCCCGTGAAAAAGGAATGAAGTGTAATTTACCGCGGATTTGGGGCTAGCGTGAAATTCACCACGAATATAAGGGCTAGTTTGCAAATTCACCACGAATCCATGACTAGCTTGTAATTTACCGTGAATTTGAGACTAGTGTGTAATTCAATGTGAATTTAAGGTCCAGCTTTCAAATTCACGGCGAATCCATGGACTTGCTTGCAATTTGCAGTGGATTTAGGGTTTAACTGTGATTCACCATGAATCTTAGGGTCTGATTGCAAATTAGGGCATAATTGAAAAGGAGGAGAAGAAGATTCGTAGCGAACTCATTCCGAAAAGCAACAAAAAAGAGTTGTAACGGGAAATTACGGTAAAATCACTAATGAATAATCAACTAGAGGAAGTTGTAGAATCACACAATAGTATGATACGTTGATATATGTATGTAGGAAAATACGAAACAAATAAGGCATTGGATACTAAGACGATAAAGTACGTGGAGTAAACACAATAAATTAAGAGAAGGTTCACGCCTAGGGATTTAGAGTAAACTCAAAGTTAAAATAAAGTGAGTGTTATGTAAAAAGAGAATTCCCGGGGCAAAGTGGAAATACCAAGCCGGACACCATGTTCATGAGCACGGTGAGCCACATGTAGGACATGTCCGAGAAAGAAACACAAAGGTTCTCACAGACATATTGTACGTATTACAAAGCCGAACAGGAACGGAGTATCACCTTGGTCGCTAGCCGGGGAAGGGAAGCATATACTTTTGTCGAGTCGGCCAACATCTAACGGTTGGGTTGGGCGAGACATGTGCACCGAGCATGTAAAACCGGCAACCGCACAAAACCAAAGAGAAATAGGGAGAGAAAGAGGAAAGTATGAGAAACTAAGAAACTAAGAAGAATAGAAAGATAATGAATCATGGTTTACTTTTAAAATATAGAAGTTTCTTTTAATAGACTATGACCACTTTACATATTTTGTACGGAATGAATCGGAGGCAAAGATGTATGGGGAACGGATATCGTCGGTCGTCCACTGTCCGAGTCGATCCTTTTGACTGTTGAACTCATCTAAATGTGTTTCGAAAGACAAATGTTGTTTTCTTTTCATTCGGATTATGCTTTCGATTAAATATTTTGCTCCATGTCTTTAGCACACAGAAAATTGTCTAGGCCTTGTTTAAAGTCGTTTCAATATTCCCGTAACTAATCATTTTTTTCGCGTTTCGGCATAGGTTCGCAACCACTTCTCTTCTTCTCTCCAAATTCTGCGGTAAACTACAGTAAGACCCTTGAATTCACTGTGAATAACAACTCAGTCCCAAAATTATTGCAAGACTAAGCTATTGAGTTTTTATTTGCGTCGCCCTTTTGTGTTGTCACACGACCCATACGGCATGACCATAAATTCATGCATTAATAGTATGAAAATATGAATATATATTATGTTGATTACATATATGGAAGAAATATAAAGATATATTTTGTTGGTTACATATATGAAAAAATTTACATAAATATATATTGTTAACTAAATATATAGAAGATGATGTCAAAGATATAGATAATATTATGTAGTATTCAGTAGAATATTTTCTAAATTAGATTATAATTTGCACTCTATAAATAGTGAGTGTCATGAACAAAATTGACAATCAATCAATAGCGTAACATATTTGATGAGAACTCTAGGACCGGGTACCTTGTGATGGGTAAGGCCCAGCAACGNGCTATCATTGATATGCAACCTCCGAGAAACAAAAGAGAATTTCAAAGACTTACTGGCCGACAAGCCGCGCTGAGCAGGTTTATATCGAAATCCATAGACCGGGCCTTACCTTTTTTCAGAGTGCTAAGAAAAGCAAGCCATATGGATTGGACCGAAGAATGCGATCGGGCCTTCTCTGAGCTCAAGACTTATTTAAGCACTCCCCCGGTGATGGTAAGTCCAACTTGTGATGAACCTTTGGGGTTATATCTTGCGGTATCTGAAGTTGCCGTCAGCGCAGCTCTGGTAACTATACGAGATGACATTCATAGACCTGTTTATTATGTCAGTCATTCTCTAGTATCTGCTGAAACCAGGTATTGCACCTTGGAGAAATTAATGCTAGCTTTGAAGAAAGTTGCATCCAAGTTGAAGCATTATTTCGAAGGCCGAACGGTCTATGTTTATACGGATCAACCTCTGAAAGTGCTTACCAGCGGAATATGACGAGCATATGAACGGTGAAAGGAGATTATTGGACCTCGAGATGGTCGAAGAAAAAAGAGATGCAGTTTATGCACGGATGAGCGCTTACCAGCGGAATATGGAACGGGCACATAACAAACGAGTCCTCCCAAAGGAATTCTTTGAAGGCGACCTCGTCCTCAGAAGCATTAAGGTGCAGAGGAATGTTGGAAAGCTGGACAGAAATTGGGAGGGACCGTATCGCATATCGGCGAAATTGGAGTCAGGTGCGTACAAACTTGAAACATTGGATGGTATAGAGGTCCCCCGAACTTGGAATGTCA
This sequence comes from Utricularia reniformis, assembly GCA_009725065.1. Lineage (NCBI taxonomy): Eukaryota > Viridiplantae > Streptophyta > Magnoliopsida > Lamiales > Lentibulariaceae > Utricularia > Utricularia reniformis. The sequence goes on along the minus strand of RWGZ01001053.1, from coordinate 81,800 downwards.
TGAATTTAAGGCGATACTTCTTATGATTTTTCGATTAATGTGTGACTCAATAAAGACATTCCATTAAACGTAAATGGCAAACTAGTAAGTACAAAAGTTCACTATTTCTAATAGAATGATGGACCGATCTTGGAGTTGTGTAAGCTTAGGACGAATCTGGACTGGTGACCGAAGCTTCTTGTCCGCAAGGTTCCCAAGTTGCAGTGACCGCTCTGACGAGTCAGATGCTCCTGCACTTGCCCAGCCCCATGGATGAGTCATGATTCTCCCAGAACTCATTACGAACTAAGATATTCCCTCCAACGGCATTCAGTCTTTAGGGATGGCCTTTTGTACCTGCGAAATCTGCTACAACGAAAGGAATGATAGTCAGCATATCGAAACGTAAGATCGGTCCTCACTTAAGATGTTTTATGAGCCTAGCTTAACCGGTAAAACCTAAGGGACTTTAATAGAGCCAAGGTTCGGCGAAAGCCTATAAAAGCTCATAATTAACGCAAACTACGCCTATTCAATTACGTAATGATTCCAAGGACGGAATAAGAGTGACCCATACACCATGTAAAACGACTGATCCAATCAAAATTGACGTAAATAAACTAAATATAACGTCTGGGACTGATGGTTGACAACCTGTAAGTGTCCCCGATCTTATACTTGTTAGTTTATTCTGAAGTTAAGATGAACTACTTCGTTGAAATTAAAACTTGTTAGTTTATTCCGAAGTTAGTTATATCAGTTCACTCTGGTAATTAAAACAACTAAAGCTGAAGGAAAAGGGAGGAAAATTTTATATAAAACAAAAGGAATGGCAGATACAAAGTAATATCTAACTAATCTGCCCCTCCTCTTGATCCTCTGCTTCGGGCTCCTGGGGTTCGGTCCGTTCGGCGAGCCGCTTCAACTCTTCTTCTTGATCAGCCACCTTCTGGTTGACCGCTTTCTCCATCTCTTCAAAGAGATAGAGGAAAGGGTCCTCCTCCAGCACAAGCTCTTCCAAAGTTGGAATGACCTGAAACTTGCCATCCTTCTCCAGTGGCTCGATCATCTTCCATCGCTCGTCCGAACGGGAAAGCCCGAACGTCTGGATAACCTGCTCTCGCATATTATCCAGATACTTCGCAGTGTAAACCCCATGTATGTTGTCCGCTAAAGCGAACAACAACGGGGACTGAGCGAACCCCAGGTCCGCCTCCCGAACCGAACCTTCAGACGAAGTGTGGGCCCTCGTCAACTCCTCATCCAAGGCCGCTTTTTCTTCTTGGGCCCGAAGGAGAAACTCGTTCAGCTTATTCCTCTTCTCCTGGGCCCGACCTTGGACTTGGTTAATTTCTTCGTCTTTGGCCCGCAGCTTGGCCTCCAGGTCGTTTATTCGCCTCTGAGCTACTTCCCCCACCTTCTCTAGCTCAGTGACTTTATCTGCTAAGAGCGAGACCTCCGTCCCTGCTCTTAGCAGCTCATTCTCCAATCGGTCACGGTCCTCCCGTACCATGACCAATTCCCCGTGCTTGATCTCAACTTGCCTTTTCGCAAGGTCAAGTTGGTCTTGGACTTTCTGGGACACAACGCTATCACCTTGGCATTTTTCCATAGTGATAGCCGTTGTAAAAGCTTTCCTCAACATCTGCAAAAGATAATACATGGTTAAGAATGAAGCTTCGGGCCTTTAGGTTAACTAAAAGTTACCTTAGATGTGAGATCAAGGAAGCTTTCCATGATATCTTCCCCAGATACATCCGCTTGAACGTTATCTGGGTTGTGCTACCCAAAAAGGCGGAAGTCCTTCACAAAGGCACTCCGCCAGGAGGACAACTTTCTCCCCTTGCTGAACCTGTTCAACAGGTCCAAAGCAACTCCCCAATCGGAGTTAGTCTTCGGGCCCTGCCCAGGTTCCTTCAAAACAATCCCCTTGTTGGGGACCGGAGCGCGGCCTCCCTTCTTCAGCCTCTTCGGCTCCTGCGAGGCTTCTGCTTCGATCACCCTCTTCCCTTTTCCCAAGGGGACCGGCGGCAGGGAGACGTTCGGCTTAAGCTGAGGGCCGGGTAGAACCTTCTCCACGGGAACAGCTCCCTACAGCAACAAAGTAATAGTCTTAGCGTTAATAAAAGAGCTATTACCGATTTGATAGAGACTGGATAAGCTCAAAGAACGAATCCGGGCCTTTATCACCTCCTCTACAACTCCAAATACCCGAAACGCATGCCCCTCTCCGCTTGAGGACTTCCCGGTGCAGCGAAGGGTCAATGTGCCCGCGCTGGTTGTTTGGATCGGGCGCTGCCCGATGCTTCCCTTTGTCCCTCAGAAGGACGGACCGAAGTAGCTGCCATACGTTTAAAACGGGCGCTCGGCATCGTCTCAGTTGAATATGCAAAACGAATACATAAGGATCAGGAAAGATTAAAACACAATTACTATTTCATACCCGATCCTTCTGACGGATCTGAATCTGAACTAGAAGATAAAACCCCCTTCGGGGCTAGGGCTCCGATCCTACCCGCAACACCCATCTCTATTAATCTTCTCTCCCGAAGCAGATCAATTCGCTTAAGGCGTGCTTCCGGAGGGGGGAACAACGCAAGAGTGTTTGCGGTGTCCGTGCGGGAGGGGTTGAACCTGCTTCGGTCCAATTGCCCTATGTGTGGGTGTGTTATGCGTGGCCATACTTTCAACAGATCCTCTTGCGGAACTGTCATCCACACATAACAAGCCTCCCACGCATGAAGAGACTCCTCTTTATTTACAATTGCGCATTCTTTGGTGCGCACCGCTATGTAGTACAACTTACGACACCCAACAGACCTTTTCCATTTCGGGACCCAACCAAGAACAGATTAAAGAAGTGTTCTAAGGTTGGGGCCCGATTCTGTTGGTGACAATAAAAAATGAACGCTATAATATATACGTAACTGCCCGGGAATAACGCAAAAGTGGGGCAGTGGATTTCTTTAAGCACTACCGCTACAAAAGGATGTAGCGGAAAACGAAGCCCGCACTTTAAAGAGGCGTAGCTAACCGGAATAGCAGACGCCGGCACATTCATCTCTGCCGGAAGGAAACAGGGAATGTCTTCCCGTCCCTTCCAGATGGAGTAATGTGCCGGGATTGAAAACTTAGACCTAAATTTATCAATGACTAACTCAGACATTGAAGGATAACGCGTTTTATGGGGAGCCATGAAAGTATACCTTAACAAAAACGAGTTGGAAGAAGGGTTGAACGAGAGAGCGATTTTTTGCACAAGAACTTGCTGCGATTTTTTCTTAGCGAAAATGACGATTAGGAGAAACAGTGTCCTAAATCCTGATTTAAATATTAATCTCCCAGCCAATGACTTGCCGCCACGTAATACTGCCCCAGACTGTGACGGTACGGAGGGCACTCATCACACCTCTTGAACTACCGAAGGTGAAGAGGCGCGGGTTGGGATATTAGTATTTAAAGAATAGCGAAAATAAAATATGATTTAAATATACATTGTTAGCCCTTAAGCAAGATCGATCCATACGCTAAGGCAAACTTCGGTCCCCTGGACTCTCACTACTTACAGGTACGGTTCCTTGTTATCATGAATGTGCAGACATCATGTGATCGGCCTTGTATCAATTCTGCGATTGGCAATCAAGCCCGAGAGGCTAGTGATGAGAACTCTAGAACCGGGTACCTTGTGATGGGTAAGGCCCAGCAACGATTGGACCAATTCAATTGGCGAAAATGATCCTTATTGCCCATTCCACACCTCTAATAAAGAGCGGACTGATGTTCTATTGAGGATGGAAGATGACCTTAGCGAAATAAAGCGTTTTCTGCCAGCTGGCACTTGGGTTCGGTCCGAGCAGTTACAACTCACGTTTACCACGCTTCGGGCCCGATCACGTTTACCACGCTTCGGTCCCAACCTTATTTTACATCCCGCGATAACAACCTCTAACAAACCTGTCAGAGGCGGTTACGGAGCGTGATTTACACTCACTAAGAACTCTATAAATACAGGGCCAGACGACGGAGAAAACAGGACCCTTTGGACGCGGAAGAACATGCTGTTACCCTGCCGGAATTCTTACCGCTTTCTTTACCTCGTCATTTTCATTAGCCTTTCTTGTATAAACTTTGAGTTATTTCATTAGTGAGCAAGCTAAGAGCATAATCAGCTCTTAGTCGAGTGGTTTTCACCCCAATTCTTGGGGTTTCAACTATATATCGCCGTGCTCTTATTTTGTTTTTAGCTTTTGATTATCTTCCACACTTCAAAGAAATCAGAACCGAGTTCGTTTGTTGAACGAATCGGACGACTGTTGGTGCCCCTAAAAAGGGACCATAACAATATTGTTTTATATCTTCTTGTGATAATGAGTACACAATCGAGATTTATCGGTTATGTAGTTTTCCTGTCTTTTTCTTCATTTACGTTTTGTATTGATCGCATTAATTCGATCTAGCATCGGATAACCCAAATTCTTTTGTTCTCGGAATGAGAGAATTTTCCCAACATGTAAATGATTCTCGTTCATAGATATTCGAGAGGGCTTTACTCATTCGGTAAGTTGTTTCTTTGACAAAGATTATCTTGCCTGGCTTTGTCGTTATTTACAGTCATTGAATCATTATTCTGTTAAATCACCTATGAAAATGAACATGTATTTGAAGCTCCTTTTCCATGACATAAAACAAAGCAAACAACATCTGAATTATGTACACACGCAATTATNCTGACAAGTTTGTTAGAGGTTGTTATCGCAGGATGTAAAACGAGGCTGGGACCGATGCGTGGTCTGCGTGATCGGGCCCGAAGCATGATAAACGTGACAGGGCCCGAAGCGTGGAACGCGTGAGCCTGTAACCGTTTCATAACCGTTCGGACCGAACCTCGGAGCCAGCTGGCAGATAACGCTTATTTACACTAAGGTTATCTTCGGTCCTCCGTATTGAACATCGGGCCACTCTTCCTAAAGGTGTGTGTAATTGGGCCGTGAGAATTCGTTTTGATTATTTAAATTGGCCCAACCGTTATCGGGCCTTACCCATTGCAGGGTACCCGATCCTAGAGTTCTCATCACTGTCTTTTTCTTCATTTACGTTTTGTATTGATCGCATTAATTCGATCTAGCATCGGATAACCCAAATTCTTTTGTTCTCGGAATGAGAGAATTTTCCCAACATGTAAATGATTCTCGTTCATAGATATTCGAGAGGGCTTTACTCATTCGGTAAGTTGTTTCTTTGACAAAGATTATCTTGCCTGGCTTTGTCGTTATTTACAGTCATTGAATCATTATTCTGTTAAATCACCTATGAAAATGAACATGTATTTGAAGCTCCTTTTCCATGACATAAAACAAAGCAAACAACATCTGAATTATGTACACACGCAATTATAGCAGCAGCAGTTCCAATCCGTATTTAGCCAGATCCATTCACCAATACAACTTGCCTGCTTTATCTCAAACATTGTTTTCATCAGTACCTAAAACGAGTAAACGCACTTGTTCTTCATCAATGTTCTATAATGGTAATCTCTCGAACTTCAATTTTGATCTAAAAATGCTGTCAGTTAGAAGTGAAAATTCATCCAAATGAAAAAAACATAACTATTCGATGATATTACAGTTCACTGGGAAGAACCAGACGACGCTGCCCGTAAACGTACATCCATGGCCGCCGTCTTCTCGTTTTCATACTGCAAATCATCAGTTGGAAGCTCAAACCTACACACAGGACAAGAATTACGAGAACCCAACCATGGAACAATGCACTCCCCATGATATCCATGGCCACAGGGCAATTTTCTTGCAGTTTCCTCTACATTAACCGTATCTTTACATATAGCACACATGATACAATTCTCTTCTTTACAAATCAACATACTTTCCAATCCCTCAATGGCATCTTTTGAAGCAGGCGGTGTCCCACGCCTAGCCCCACTATCACCCTCAGCTAGATTTTGCAGCAAAGTTTCATATTCAGCAGCATCGACATAGTCTCCCGGATTTCCAATATAGGTATCAGACTCAAGAATTTGAAGTGTTAGATCATTTGAATGGTCCTCGAGTCCCATCAAAATTTCAGCCCAATCAAGTATTCGATTGCGTCTGCTCTCAGATCGTGAATCAAAATCCCTAAGCACGTCGCGACGCCTTCTTCGTATTTCATCTGCATCATCTACTCCGCGAGGCTGAAATACCTCGGTTTCTTCTTCATCATCAACCTCAGATCTACTATTTCGATTGTCTACAACCTCCACCTCCTCGTGTACTACTTCCACCGAATGGCCATCCTCCTCTTCATCAACATCATCATCTTCGTCGTCGTTATCGTCATCCCAGCCATCGAGCTCGATTCGGAGGTAATCTTCGTCCGTTGGATCGGAGGGAAGATTTGGGAGAGCATCTTCCTCACGGGCAACCCGATTAATCATTCGGAGAACCTGGATGAACTGGTTTCCGAATGTATGGTCATCCGTATGGTCCGGCGTCGCCGATAGGGCTTGAAGAGGCAACGCACCGATTAATTCAACAAAACCATTCTTACAGTCGAAGCAAACAACGTCTGGTAGATCGGCGAGCGTCTCAATCTCCACGCGCTTGTTGCAGTGGTAGCACCAGTACTGGGATCGCTCATGAACCAACCCAGATCCCGATCGGGTCAGATTGTTCGGAGCTTCGGCCATGGAGCTACTTGAAATTGTTTCAAGTTTTCTCCAAGAGGATAATGCAGAATTAAAAATAACCACCAGTAGGCCGAGTACTTGTGTAACTCCTTTAACAGCCGTCGGATTAACAAAATCCGCGAAGGCGGGTTGCCTTGGCTGTACGATTAGGTGCGGCTTCCAATAATTCAAAGCATGTTGCATTTTCTTCTCACTCCAGCCCTACTTTGCCTCACAACAAAGACAACACCAACCGACGCACATCATTCATTGTTGCAAATATACACCACATAAAAAATGATATATTAATGCTATATTATTTAGAAAATTTGACGTCAAAATATAAATATATTAATATTTGATGGCAAATTTGGCCCACCTATTTTACTATTTTGGTTCTTCTATTTTGACAATTTTGACAAATTAAATCTATTAACTTCATGTGTGACAAAATTTGTTCTCCTACTTTGTCACATTTGACAAATTAGATCTTTCAAATTTTATGTATATGACAAATATGGTCTCCAAAATTTATAATTTGTCATTTTCAATTTTATATATTACGGAGAATAATTTTGCCACTACTATCAAACTACGAGAATCGTTTTTGTTCGATTNCACTTTAAAGAAATCAGAACCGAGTTCGTTTGTTGAACGAACCGGACGACTGTTGGTACCCCCTAAAAAGGGACCATAACAGATACTTTTGTTTCTATCAAACATTATCATCTAACAACTATCAAATAGATATATTCTTATTTTGAACAATTTGAATTATATAAGACTGAGTTGGGTTGTGTCGGATCAGTTTGAACAATTTTGTTTGGATTTTGAATTAAATCTTTAATTTAGGTTCATGTTTGCATTTTTTGTAACTCAATCCACCTATACAATTGACAAAAATACCTTGTTTACAAATTATGAACAAAATCAGAGTGCTAAATAAACATGGTGAAAACAGGAAAACCCGACAAGAAATGTGATTTTTGGAAGAAGTTTCTCCTTCCAAAAGCATGTTATTTAAATATAGAATATACCTGAACAACAATTAGTGTTAAGTGGCAGATAGAGAAAACTGAGAATAGGTACTCGTAAGTGTTATGTTCTCTAGATTAGAGAGAGGACCTCCCTCCTTTCAAGGCACAATCTCTTGGGATCTTTATGATCTTCAGTAGCTCCAATTTCTTTAGCTTCCAATGAGCATCTTTTGTACAGTTTAAAACCGGTTCGATAGCTTCTCAGATCGAGTCTCTCGTTGAGAAGACTACCATTGTGCTTGGTACCAATGTTGAAAGATGAACTAATATTTACCTCTTGCTTTCCATGAAGCTTTAGTGTGGTTAGATCATCTCCATCTTCTTCTGGTTGAGTACATTGTTTATTGACTTTCTTGTTTGAATCATGAAGTGGAAAACTCTGAGGCAATACTTGTCTGGAGAATAGGGCGTGAAAAGCCAGTTTTCCCTGCAAGAATATATGTTAGAAATAGCAATAAGGAAGCATGCTAAAGACTTGAAGTTTTGATCCAAAACAAATGGCATAGTAGCATTGCAGCACTCAAAGGAGAGGAGATAGTTGTATGAATTTAAATGTATAAAAAACTGTGCAAAGCATTAGTACCTCGTCTGATACTTCCTTACGGGGCTCATTTAGATTGCTGTTGCTTCGACTTCGTTTACCAAACAGATCAGTGATAGGAAGAACTGCATCTGGTTCTTCTTTATCTTCATTTGTCTTGGTATGATCTTCCTCATTCATTTTTTCGTGCATCTCCATTGCATAAGCTTCAATGTCACTGCTTGAATTGGTGTTTGATCCACAGGAAGACCGGTCCAATTGATTCTTTTTCTTGGAGTTGTTCGAATCATCTGCATTCTCAACCTCTGTTTTTCCAGTAGGATTTAATCCTACATTCAGCTTTCCAGCTGCCCATGCCTCAGTATCTAATGATGAGAAAGTTGGCGATTTCAGTGTCGAGTTTTGACCCTTAGAGAACTCTGAGTCTGGATGTCGACATTCCACGGTAGGATAACCTCTGATTTCTCCTACTTCTCCATTTATGTTTTCACATTTGCTACCAGCCATTTGAACTGCAGATGTTGATCCAGGATGATATTGAGGGTATACTGGAAGTAGGCCATTGGTTGTCCACCAGGCCGTTGCAGCTGCTACTGTAGCTCCAACAATTGCTGCCATATTCAATGCCGGTCTTGATTGCGGAACCCCAGATGAATGTTTTGATGGTTCCATTGGAGCTCCAATACTAAGCCATGGCCACATACTTGAAGCAAAGCTAGCTGCACTGTACACTGCTGCGTTTTGAGCTAAAGCAGACAGAATAAGACTTGAAAATGTTGATGATATATGCAAAAATGACTGGTAGTCTTCCAGATTCATCTTGGGAGAAAAAAATGGATGACAATTGAGAAATTCCGGGTGAATGGCTGGTGTGGGTTCATTACCACAATATTCAGAAGTAGCAGATGCAGGTGTGTTACTAAATATATTTTGATCACCATGAACTCCGCCACTTCGATTCAGCGCTGACTGCATAAATGCCATATCTGAAGGAACATGTGCATTTCTTTTAAAGCTTCCATCAAAAATGTGCATAGGAACATGGCGAGGATAGTTATGAGAAGCTTGCTCATCAGGCGAAACGCATGAATCCATGATTACTGAGCTATCCTGAGCATTATTATCAGTTAACAGATGTTTTTTATCAGCCTGTTCAGAATAATTTCCCATAGGTTTGGCAGTGACCAGAGATGCTGCACTTTCATCCTGGTTACTAGGTTCATCCATTAATGGAACAAACTGGAATAAAGTAAAAGATTTCTTAGGTGAATCAGATGCTAATGAACTGTTGTGTGGTGAAGTTGGGGATGTACAGGGAGCCATAATATCAAGACTTAAGGATCCAATGTAATCATCCTTTTCCTGACGCTCCTCATTGTTCTGAAAGTTTGCATCATCATTAGTAAGTGTCATGTAGTTATGGGAACATCAAGTCAAAGTCATCAGATAAAACTGAATGAAGAGAAAAAAATAGGACCTGGTCACACAAACACTTATAGAGTTCCACATGAGACAGGGGGAAACAGTAGAAAGGAAAAAGCCTATCAAATTGGCAAAAAAATAAGAAGCGGTGAAATACCTCAGGTTCTTTTACAAAGGTTGTGTTCACTCCCAACTGTTGCACAGGACCTCCGCATGTCTTTCGAGGATAAGGATTAGTAGGCTTCTTTTTAGGACGTGGTGGGGGGATCTCAATGTCAAGAGCATGACCTGATCCTTTAACAGTTCCCTCCTTTTCCAACTGAATAACGAAAATAGAACTAGATGTAATTAGAACAATATAAATTTAGATAATATAAAGAGAAAAAAGAGCAGGTGTTTTAAATGAGAGCCAAAGAATTCTAAATGCTTGAAACATTTCAAGTAAAAGAACCTTCTGATAACAACTCATGCATTTAATGGATAAACAATAAAAAGGAACATCTTGCTAGGAATGAAAAGAGAATCCAACTCATGGCTATCAGATAACTGTAGAGTTTCATTATGTTGCACAAAGCTGACTTGAAACTTCATTACAAACTCTTAAGTGACGAGTTATACCGTCAGTTATTGTTTAAGAATCCAATGACATTAGAAAGCGAATATTCATAACTTTTAAAATAATGAACAAGGTAACAAGAAAGGGTGCTGGATAAACCTTTGCAAAAACTTTCTGTGCATGACTTCGGATCTGTATGGCAGTCTTGGTTCCTATATGTTCTGCACCATCACCATGGAAAGTTATAATAAAAACGAGGTACATTTATCCAATCGAATGATGTAAAGCTAAGAAAAATAAAGTAGATCTCAACTAATCATCTAAAGTGAAAACATTTCGGCTTCAACAACAGAAGAATTTAACAAGAGAGATATAACCTTCTATGCGCTGCCAAGTACGGCCATAAAGCTTGAGGGCTTCCAAGAACTTTTCATGCTCCTCCTCTGTCCATCTCTCACGCTGTTTAGTAAGTTTATATGGTTTCCTAGGCTGCCATTAAACAATGAAAAACTATGAGACAGAGAAAAGAATATTATAACTTCGTTAACTATAAGTGTACAGGCGTAGTGATGGGACCTTAATGACAAGGTCTTCTCCAGAAACACAAGAATCCATCCAAAAGAAGTGATCTACAAAACAAAGATAGCTTATTTGTAATGTTTGATATCCACGTTGGATATGATGACCAGAAATCATGCTGTAAGGGATATCAAGAACAAGATCTTCATAATGATGATTGCAAGCATAAATACAGGAGATAAGGAACATAAGTTGAAGGAAGGAGAATTCTTTTCATGATATTTTCTCTTGACATAGTACTTGCAGTAGCATTATCGAATGTGATCTTGTGGAATAACACCGAATGCAAGAGAAATCTAGTAGCAAAAAAATTCCGAAACTGATCATGCTTCCTATCATCAATTCTTGGTTTTTGTTCAAAAATACAATTTTTATGTATATCCACATATTACCGTTTCCATATTTTTTCGTCAATCAAAGCAGCAAAATGATATACTACCGTCAGCACAAAAAAAGACGTTGAGAATGAGAGAGAACAAACGCATCTTTCCTCGCCAATCAAACTGAAGATTGCCTCAGCCTTATTTATTACTCATTTAAAAACAACATAAATTTATACTAGAAAGCGAAGAAAACAAAGGAATTCACATCATCAGCCACAAAACCAAAAGCTCTAGATTTTCATTCAAGAAAATTACAATCGAACAACCAATCGATGCTAAAATATCCAAAATACGCAAAATCATACTTGAATTAAACCAAAGGAAATCACCCACGGATCGAAGCGCAAGAACTCGACCGCGCGAACTATAGCTACATAAGAAGAATGATTGGAGAAGCAAGCGAAACTGGAGAAGTGGAAGATGAAGGAAAGTGTAAGCTGACTGTGCTTCTTATTATTATATTCGTTATTATTTATTACAGGAAATTCATCAGCCACTCAAATAAAAAGTAGTTTCATTTTTAAAAAATGTAGAAATGGAAGGAATTATATGAGGATGGAGAGCGCAAGTGTGGGGCCACAGATGTTGATACATTGCCAAGTGGCGAAATATTACTGAAGAGAATCCTCAGCCACAAGCTTGCCCAATCGGGTCTCATTGCACTTTTTAGATTCGCCCGACCCAGCGGGTTTTGAGTCCGATGGGCGTTTCATTATATTTCCGGCCTTCATTTGGGTCATTTCGAACAATAGATGAGCCCAGCTCAGCCTATGGGTCAACGAGTAGTGGCCTAACTTGGCAAGTTTTCTATTGGACCATTGTATCTAGGGGTCTATTTGGTAATTTTTCAAACATACGGGTTTTAAATACCTGTTTAATTGATAAATCATTATATTTAATCTCTAATTATTTTATATATGATTTGTTACTAAATTATTTGAGATGGATAGCATTGTCAAAATTATCATACTTTTATTAATATTATTATTTTATCAGTGAATTTTGTATATATAGCACTTATGTTAATTTATTAGAGTACTAATTTTACTTTATTACATTGATTGGATATGTACTTTGTTTTATAATGAAATGTTTAATTAATATATATATTATATTCTTCAATTATATATGTGTTAGTGTATTATTTTTAAAATATTATACTTATTAAAATTCAGTACATGAAACTAAAAAATCAACTCTCAATTAAATAAATAATATTATATATTAAGATACATTGAATAAAAATACACAAACGAAGTTGATAATTTTTGGATCAATAGTTATTAAATTAGATCAACTTTTACCTAATCATACCTCTCTATTTTGTGAATGGATGAGAAAAATACAAATATGAAATGTGAGAAGATGAGATATGTGATTAGATAAATCTCAAGTCTATTAATAATATTAATTCAAAATTTTATAATTATAATTGTATTTTTTCATATAGTATCAATTTATTTCATTTAAATTTCATTAGTTATATATTAAAATTTAATACGAAGTACAATTTTTTAACAAATAATACTTCAAACATGTTTAGATTTAACTATTAAATATAAATTAATAATTTCATTTGATATTTTTATATTTTTTCAATATATTTAATTAAAGTTTAAAATTTATTAGTTTATATATTAAATTTGAATAAATAAGTATATTCTTTTGAATAAATAATACGAAAGCAAAAGAAAAATTTCTATGTATAAATCAAATCAGCGCTACTTATTAAATAACAAATTGTTAGTGATAAAAGAATTAAATCTAAAAAGTTCAAGTTATTAATGTAAAAGCTATACTATTTGTTTATATAATTTTTTTTCCTTAAAATATATGTTTAATTGATAAATCATTATATTTAATATCTAATTCTTTTATGCGTGATTTGCTGTTAAATTATTTGGAAACTCAATTTTTTAACAAATTTATATTTCTACATATTCTAATGAAACTTTGAAATAAATAATTTAATTAAATTTTTCTCTCAATTAAATTATAATTTAAAAGTTTTTTCACTTCCTCAAATTTGTTCACACCAAGTTCATTTTTTTAATGTTCCACTTATGCTAGTTGACATTCATATATTTATTATGGATATATAATTCTACTTAATATATCAAGTCTATAAATTTCTAATGGTTAGAATTTATTTTAGTATTTTTTCTTGGAATATTTGCAACTTTTTATGAATTAAAACTTATCATATAAATGTTCTTGGGTTCTGATGCTTCATGTTGGAACAAGATTGAAGAACGACAAAGAAAACGTGGATGATAGAATACACTATATGATTCTAGAGTCATGAAATAATTGTGACAGACTGATGAAGTCACATACTGCAAGTGGGAATAAAACGTGGCTTTACTTTATTTTGTTATTAGACGTATCTTTCGTGTGTAATATGTTGTATAAATAAGTGTAAAAGTGATAAACTTCCTTTTATCAATTACAAATTACACTTTCTTCATTTCTTTGTTTTTGCCTTCGTTGCTGCAACTATCACGCCAGTTCGCTTCTCTTTCACAACTCGCTGATAATCAATTCCAACATGGTGTCAGAGTAAGACGATCTTGATGGAGATATTGCCGTCCAAAATAATATCACTATCGAAGTAGATGATGCAAATTGTCCTTTCCACATCCATCTATCTCCGATAGTGATTTCACCGGCTAGAGAGAGTAATTATATTCTCTGGCGCAGCTCATTTCTGTTAGCACTCACTATTCAGAACAAATTGGGTTTTGTAGATGGGTCAATCATAGAACCAAATATCTACGATCCACAATACTCAAAGTGGAAGCGGTGCAATGATCTGATTGTTTCGTGGTTACTAAAATCGATGGAACCGGCTCTTGCTCATACATTATTTTACATTCCCTTGGCTAGAAGAATTTGGGAAACGGTTGAAAAACGTTTTTCCATGCCAGATGATAATCGGGTATATCATTTACATTCAGAAATTTGCAGCATCAAACAAGGAAATCGATTTGTTTTTTACTACTACACTGACTTATATGTTATATGGGAAGAACTCGGAAATTATCGCCCTGATCCTCATTGTCTTTGTGGCAATTCTCATATGATTGCTTTGAGTATTTTGCGAATATGCAACATAAGGATCGGGGGTATTCAAGTTCCTTAATGGACTCAATGAATCTTATTCGGCAAATCAGTCTCAATTACCCGGACAACGTCCTTTTCCCTCTCTTGATGAGGCATACAATGTGATTATGATGGAAGAATCACAAAGGAAAGTTCCAATCATAGTTTTAAAAAACCGGTCGGACTGGTTGGTTAAACCGAGAATCGCTCATTATCCCAATCCGATTTAAACCGGTTGACATATTATTTTAAAAACCGATCTTGGGGCCAAAAAATCCGGTTGAACCGGTTTATTTCACTCAAAATCGGTTAAAAAATCGGTTTTTAATAATTTATATTAATTTTTTTTTAAAACATATATAAAAAAAAATTATATTAACTAATTACATTTTTTAAGAATGTATTTAGATTTTTTTGTAAAAAAATATATTTTTAAATATATTTCTCTTGTTCATTAACATTATTATTTATTTTTCTATTAAACCGGTTCAAACCGATTCGACCCTCCAATCCGACCAGTAGAAAGCGTTTCTGATTCACCGATTTTTAAAACCATGGTTCCAATTACACTTGCTCCTCAAGTCACTAATAAAGCAGCTATATATGGAAAGACAACATATAAAATAAATTTATTATGTAACCACTGTAAAAAACGAGAACATACGAAAGAACAATATTACAAACTTGTTGGTTATCCGTCCGACTACAAATTCAAAGGAAAAGAAAAACAAGTGTACTCCTCGAACCAAGTAGTTGTAGAATCAGTGTCATCTAGCAATGCAACATCAATTGTGGACAATCCAATGCTTACTAGGGTCCAGGTTGACAAGTTGTTATCTCTTCTACAAGTCACTAAAGCACAGACATCACAACAAAGCACAACGGGAATTAGAGATGTCTCAATGGCAAATATGGTGTCCCATATGCAACCAACTAAAGAATTCTCCATGGGAGGTAAGCATCTCTATCTTAGTGGTATTTCCATAGCCAATGTTTTTGATGAATCTAGCGCTGTGAATCGTGGTTTATGGATAGTTGATTTTGGGGCAACTGAACATATATGTTGTGATAGAACGTTATTTACACAATTACAGCAACGACCAAGTGTATCAATTCGATTACCTACTGGGACACAAGTAAATGTATGTTGGTTTGGGACTACGACAGTATGTGAATGACTAATATTGAGTGGTGTTTTATTCATACCATGCTTTTATTACAACTTGATGTATGTTATTAAATTGACACAGGCGACAGGATGATGTTTCTTGATGAATGATAGAAATTGTTGGATACATGAACTTTCTCCATGGAGAATGATTGGAGTGGCTAAAAGGATCAATGGTTTTTATGTTTTAAACACGAGTAGATGCATGATGAACAAAACAATAGTACTTCTCTTATTAGTAAATATGTTACTTCAGTTGCTATGAATTTCAGTACTGATAATTCTAAATGAAATATTTGACATTTAAAACTTGGTCATCCTTCATACTTGACAATCTCTCGAATAAATGAACTTGCCTATGTGTCTCCTCCTAAGTTCCCTTGTGAGTCATGTCATAAAGCCAAATTCAAGAGAAAACCTTTTTCGGAACATCTCTAAAGCCTTTCTCGTTAGTTCATATCGATACTTGGGGAGCATACGAGATAGAAGCCATTGTAGAATATAAATACTTTCTATGTTTTGTTGATGATTTTACGAGAACCTCTTGGGTTTATTTGATGAAACATAAAAGTGAAGAGTGTGTATACCAGTTTTCTGCAAAATGATTGAGTGTCAATATGATGGAAAGGTACAAATCATTAGAAGTGACAATGCTCTAAAATTCAAACTTGATGATTTTTATAAAACACAAGGTATAGTGCATCAAACATCTTGTGTCGAGACTCCTCAACAAAACGCAGTTGTTGAAAAAAAATTACAATATCTAGTACTGGTGGCTCAAGCTTTGCTATTTCAATCAAACATTCCTATGTATTTTTGAGGCTTTGCAATTATGATAGCAACTTTCCTGGTAAATAGAATACCAACAAGAGTATTGAATTTTGACACTCCGTTAGAGCTTCTTCATGGTTCTCCTGCTACTTATAATCATCTCCGGGTATTTGGTTGTCTCTATTTTGCATCCACATTGAAGGTTAATCACAAGAAATTTGATTCTCGAGCACGCAAGTGTATCTTTATTGGATACCCTATGCATATCAAAGGATATCGGCTATTCGATTTGAACAATTCCCAAATATTTTACTCAACAGATGTTATATTCTATGAATCTGTGTTTCCTTTTTCAGATCCTGATATTACCATGAATAAGTTGTGTATCACTTATTCCACCCCTGTGCCATAACAGACAAATCATATTCCATTTTTTTACCACCTTTTTCTTCTTCTGCTGCCCCTGAACCTTCCATGTCAACTCAATACTCTCATTTTCCTACAGATTGTCTTCCCATTTATTCCTCTCCTTCACCATCCCCTATTCCCTCAACTACTCCTCTTCGTAGGAGCACTAGAATTCGTGGCCCTCTGGCATATTTACAAGCTTATGACTTTCAACTTGCCGATTGGTAGCATTGGCAGCACTTCACATCCTATTACTAAATTTTTATCTGATCAACAAGTTTGTGCTCCTTATAAAGCCTTTGTTGCTTCCATCATTCCTTAACAGAACCAACTTTATTTGCTGATGTATGCACTAAAAGTGAGTGGCAAGAAGCCATGTCATCTGAACTTCAAGCTTTAAAAAGGAATGGCACTTGGGGTGTAAATGGATATTTAAGCTTAAAGTCAAGACTGATGGCTCCCTGGATCGATGCAAAGCCAGACTTGTGGCTCGGATTCATGAGACATTCAACCCGGTTGTGAAACAATCAACAGTACGTCTTTTCTTTGCATTGGCAGCTCAATTTAATTGGTCTCTACATCAGTTGGACATTAACAACACATTCTTGAATGGAGATTTAACTGAAGAGGTTTACATGCAACTCCCACAGGGCCTTCCTCCTGAGGGGGAGTGTCAAGTTGTGTCTGCTGGTCAGAAGCATGTTTGTAGTTTAAAGAAAGCATTGTATGGATTGAAACAATCATCTAGACAATGGAATGCAAAATTTACGAGCAATTGTTTCATTTGGTTTTGTTCAATCACTCTCTGATTACGCCCTTTTCACAAAAACAGGTTTTGATCCCTCTACTTTCATGGCCTTACTTATATATGTCGATGACATTTTGATTGGCAACAATTCATCTAAGCACATTATTACTACGGTGAATTTTTTGAGTTCACAATTTGGACTAAAAGACCTTGGTGTTCCACGCTATTTCTTAGGAGTTGAGATAGCTCAATCAAAAGATGATTTGTTCTTTGTCAAAGAAAATACACTCTTGATCTACTTGAACATTATGGTCTTTTTGGAATGAAACCAGCCCTCACTCCTATCCCACAAAATCACAGGCTATCTCAAAACAGTGGAAAACCATTACATGACATTACAAGTTATAGAAAACTTGTTGGCAAATTGATATATTTGGCATTCACTAGGCCGAATGTGACATATTCGATTCATATTCTATTTGAATTCATGGATAAGTCCACAAATGAACACTTTCATGTTGCATTCAGAGTATTGAAGTATTTTAAGCAAGCTCCTGGAAAATGGATATTCTTATCAGCTATATCAAATCTCACACTTATGGGGTATTCGGATAGTGATTGGAGTACGTATCCTGATACAAGCAAATCTATTTCTGGATATTGCGTTTTATTAGGAAAAAGTCCTATTTGCTGGAGATCTAAAAGACAAAATGTTGTAGCCAGAAGTTCCACCGAGGCTGAATTCATATCATTTTCTTCTTTAACTTGTGAACTTATGTGGATTCGAGACCTATTAGCAGATTTTCAGGTTAACATTGGGCATGCATCAGTCTATTGTGACAACCAGTCTACGATACAACTAGCTCGCAATCCAGTTCTACATGATCGCACTAAGCATTTTGCTAAAGACTGCCACTTTGTTAGAGAAAAAGAAAAGGAATGACTGATTGTTATTACATATGTTGCAACTCATGAATAAATAGCATATGCATTTACCAAAGGATTTACAAGCTCACAATTTCAATATCTTTTCTCCAAGATAGGCATGAAAAACATTCATGCACATCTTGAGGGGAGTGTTGGAACAATACTGAAGAACAACAAAGAAAACTTGGCCGATGGAATGCACTAGATGATTCTAGAGTAATGAAATAATTGCGACTGATGAAGTCATATTCTGCAAGTGGGAATAAAATGTGGCTTTACTTTAATATGTTATTAGACGTGTCTTTCGTGCGTAGTATGCTGTATAAATAAGTGTAAAAGTGCTACACTTCATTTTATCAATTACAGATTACATTTTCTTCATTTCTTTGTTTTTGCTTCGTTCCTACAACTATCACGCCAGTGCGCTTCTCTTCCACAACCCGTCGATAATCAATTCCAACACTTCATGTTCCAATCCTATGCGGCACCGAATCCTCCGACCGGCTCGGTGCGACTTGAGTTTAGGGTTTAGTCGATAAGATGAATTTGAGTTTAGGGTTAACAAATAAAATGAATTCCTCCGACCGGCACCGAATACTCTTATCGACTTGAGTCGATAAGAGTATAAGAGTCGGATTTTCCACTCGGCTCGAATTATTAAATAAATATAAATTAAAAAAAATAATTGTTAGAATTTGTAGAAAGTTGCATAAACTTCAAATTTAAAATTACAAATATTTATATATTATTATATAAGAAAATTTAACTTATAAAAAATAAATATAATTTGTCAATTATACAATTTCCCAAAAAACAACCACTTTTCGGTCCATCGTTTGCACGAAAAATTCACAAGTAGATTGACAACATAAGAAAGTCGTGAAAACACATAAGATAAGTTTTCGATGAAGAAAAAATGAAATTAAGGAATAAATCAAAACAACGTCATTTTATGTCAAGTGTCGAAGAGTCCGACAAGGGAGAATGTGAAAAATTAAATAGTCGTACCGCAGAGTTCCGAACAACATAGGTTTAAGGCTACATGTGTCCCCTAGTAGTCTTAGCAATACATTAGAAATGTTTCTTGGAAACCATTTTCTTAACTAAATAATATTAACTTAGTATCATACTAGCTCATGCTCGTCCTTTAGACTTGTCATATTGTTTTTTGTTGATATGGTAATTAATTTAATTTACAATTTTTTTATATATATTTCTTAATATGGTTTTATTATGTTAATTTTAGGGTTAACGTTTATTATAAATTATACTTTATTGAAAATTAATCTATTATGCATAGATTTGATTGAATATTTCATTTTATTATTAGAATAATTGTATTTAAATCATACATATATTTATTTTGGTATTGAGCATGATTTTTGAAATTGGTTCAGACCGGTCGGACGATCGGTTCTACCGTGAACTAGTGCTAACAGTGATTCGATCCACTCAAAAAATTGTCTCATCTCAGAAGCGAATCACATCAGCAAAAAGTCGGTTCTATCTCAGTATAAATGCTAAGATCGGTCAAAACCAATTAAACCAACTAAAATTTGGTTTATTGGGCCAAAATTTTGACCAAATGGCCAATATTTAGTCAAATTTTTAATAAAATAGAGAAAAAAAAACATATTTTAGACTTATTTACAATTACATTTGAACAAAAAGTAAGGTTTTAAATTTATTTTATTATTAAATAATATATTAATTTTATGAATATATATTTTTTAAAAAATCGATTTGAATAGATAAGACTATACGGTTCTACCAATAGAAATACTTTCTGATTCTCCCATCGAAGAGGTTTTAAAAACTATGTATTACATATTCAAATTCATTCAAAATTAAGCCATATGAGTAATTGATGTTTTATTATTTGAATAATTTTAATTTTAATAATAGAATCTCAATGATAACAAATTATGTTATAAAATAATGAAAGTTCTCAAATACAAGGATAGTTATGTAAATCTATACATTAAATTTTATTGTGATTAATTAGGAGAATGTGACATATAATGTTTATACTATACTTTTTGTATATGCGTCTTTGTAGCATTGGCGTTATCCTTGGGTTCCAAAGTTTTGTAGTATTTATTGAGATTCATTTTGATAGTGTAACATATAATTATCAATAACTAAAAGCATTATTGGATAGGTATATATCAAATATTAACATTATTTATCATTAACATTTGTTAATTGTGAGTGAAAAACTAAGATATATTAGGAATTATTGTTCAGTGGTGATGTTGTTGTCATTCGTTTCGATCACTCTTTCTATAGCCACCAAGAAAAGATTGAAGATTATATTTAGAAAATAAAATTGTGGGATCTCAATAATACCATTTGAAAACCAATTTTAATTTATTATTTAAAATGTCTAAAATACCCTTTAAAAATGTTTTAAAAATACCTCATTGCAGATTGACATTAGAGTGGAAGGTGGATATTCAGTGATTAAGGACAATTTTAGCTACTTTGTAATCTATTAAAAATTATAAAGCAAATAACTATTTTATAATTCATTTGAAAAGTCAAAAATATTATATTAATAAACATAAATAACTAATGAATTATTAAAATGATTATATCATCCTTTATTTATACTAAAATTTTGAAAATGACATACATTTTTGCCTTAGTTAATAATATAGATATATCTATCTACCTAACACACCTATTTTTTAATAAATATTAGTATGATACAAACATTTCAATATAAAACAAGTTATCAAACTATGAATAAATAGCATATGCCTCCTAACTTACGAACTATGTAAAAGTTATACCCTTCAACTTATGAAATTGCAAGAATGATCCTTCAAGTTATCAAAACCGTTTGTTTTTTACCTCTGGTATTTAGCACATGATTTCCCATTAAGTTTACAAACATTTTTCGTTGGTATTATTCGTTCTCAATGTTAAAAAATTATGCAAATTAGTCTTTTATACGAAAAATTATACAAAATTGATACTTCAAGTTCGAGAAATGTGCATCCGGACGTATAACAATAACAATGTCGTAGAGAGTCAATATTAAACGATATTGTTTACTTGAGGTATCGTACATGCATTTAATTAAAGTTGGAGGGTCATATGTGTATATTTTTATTAACTTAAGGTGTCATAGTTGCATATTTTTCTTAATTTGAGGTGTTATATTTACAATTTCGTAACTTGGAGGACATGTCCTTTACATCACCCGAAAGTTGAGGGTCACGGGAAAACATCACCCATTTGCAAAAAGTAAAATTATATAAATGGCAACATGGCCGGACAAACTCATATTTTTTATATTCATAAGAGATAAATTTTCGGTATATCGAAATTTAGAAGATTGATGCTTTTAAATGCCATGTTGATATTTTGTAATTTGTAATCTACTATTTTATAAAGTAGAAGAAAGCGTCAAGGTAACTACAAGAATAATTCCCATAGCAGCATGTCAACTAATACGCAATTGCTTTATTTAAAATTCTCTACTTTACTTCATTTCAAAACGATAAAAGCAATAATGGTCACTCATTTACAATTTATTTTAAAACTCAAGACATTATTTTCATGAAAGATCTATGTTCATGTTAATTTATTTTTATTCGAATAAAAATTACATTTATCTAATTACAATAGAATGAAAGACTTTTCAGACGAGATTATCTTATATTCTCTATTTTTATGTTGTGTAAGTATGATTTTTGGTTTTTCGTGTATAATTTAAGAAATATGAATTTTATCTATAGTTTGATATTAATGTAAAATTGATACAATTTTGAATGTTAAGAAATAAATTGATTAATTTGAGTAAATGATATTTTTTGATCTTATGGTAAATATATATTTTTATTAAAATCACGTTCATTACACCACTGTTTTTTACAAAACAGTTTTAAAATCACGTTACAATAATACATTCAACTCACCACAGTTTATCTAATTACACATCACTACACCCCACATCACTTTCCCATCGCCGTACCAAACAAGTCCAACGAATCTTATAGTGGTATCGGGACTTACACTACTTGGTGAAAATAGATAACTTAAATGGAGGCGGCCATACGTAAGATGTGTCAAAATAGTGAGAAATAATAGATAGCTTACATAGAGTTCACCATACATCAAATGTGTCAACATAGAGAAATAAGGAAAATTATGAAATATGATTCTCGTTCATTCATTTCAATATAAGAATATTACATTGTTGAAGTTGATACTAAACTAATCAAATAAAGAAAAAATATTAAATTATGTGACTTTGATCATAAATAAAAATCATAGTAAAGTTCTTCTTTCCATAATTGATGAGAATATTAATCTACATTTTCATAATCGATAAGGAGGTAGACTAATCTTCATATGGAAAACTTAACTCCTCAAATTGGAGTTGTTTCATTTAACATCGAATTAGAGTTCTTTCTATCATTTCAATTCTCAAGTCCAAATTTTTTAGTTATTTGGATTTGAGACGGTTGTTAAAATATCAAATTGTCATACATTATAAATGAGATATAATTTGAATTGGTTTTAAGAGAGATTGTAAACTTTATTAATGAATTGTTCAATTTTTTGATAGTGTCATCTCCTCCTATTATACATTATATATGTGCACACTCTCTATCATAATTTCAGTAAGACTTAATAATTCAACATATCGATCAATGCTTCCGGCGTCATTTAAAATGTGAAATTCTAGGGAATGACCTTGTAAATTGTGATCGTTTTCGTATTGTCCAATCGGATTTCAGAAAAACTAAAGGAACACCTCTAGAACCCACTCGGTTTCGGCAATACCCGGGCTCTATGACGAGCAATTGGGACTTGATGCATGATTTTGTTAAAAATTCCACCAACAATTCAAACAAGTTAGACAAATTTTATGGTATGTATTCTTCCATTGCAAATGACCGGAATCACGCAATCATCGAAATATGACAAAACCACACGACTGGAAGAACAAATCCACGCAAAGGATGTTTATGGGTAAATCCACCCGAATAAGGATACAATTCCCCGCGAAATAAGATACAAAATTCTGCAAAATAATGAAATCCCCCCAATGTGATATAACCACGCGACACAGGCGACAAAACGACGCGACCAAGGTCACAAAGCAATTTCACGCAGATCCAAGCGACAAAGGTAAAGAAGCGAATCCACACGGCTGCCAGCTCAAAAACAAGCGAGTCAGGCCAAGTAGCAAATCCACTCGAAACCCAATGCAATTCCACACGAAATCTTGCATTAGGATTAGGAAGTATGCCAAAATTTCACCCCTTGAATGACTAGTATCCTCTATTTATAGGCAATGGACCATTTCCGTCATCTCTAGTTCCTCTCCATTTTTTGGGCCCAAACATTGTAAATTGTAGAAAAAATCAAGTTTACACACTATCTCGTAATATGTGCAGAAAAGCTTTGTTCCTGATTCACTCAATAATCAAGCATGTCAATATCATAGTTTTAATTTGATATTAGTTTCTCAACACCTACATCAACATCATTTTCTTATCTCGTTTGATGAGTTTTTCTCCTTATAGAGTAAAAATGAAGTCTCCACCCGAGTTAAGTAATTTTTGCTATAGTTACCACATCATTTTACATCATCACAAAATGCTTTCAAACCGATAATTGATTGAAATTCCTTTATTTAGATATATGCTTCATTAATTTGAGAATCATTCATCATACTTTCAATATTTATATACCTCAATATGTTGTATTGAAGGTAAACATCAACATATCTTGAATGTCAGTCGAGCTTTAAGGTTCCAAGCCAATATTCCTATCAAATTTTGGGATGAATATGTCCTAACGACTTGTTATTTATAAATAGAACACATTCTAAACTATTTTCGGAAAAAACTCATTACGAAGGTTTATTTGACAAACCCTATATGTAGAAATTCTACGAGTTTTTGGGTTATTTTATTTTTCCATTGTCACCGTTTCGAGAACGATAAGGTTGGGGGACGTAGTTATCAAAAGTATATTAATATCCTACAACAACTTGCAAACATGATAACTAAAGTTTGGGGAACGCTCCTCTCTATTCACATTTTTTTCTAAACAAATCAAGCTATTCTAGATATCAGTCTTCCGAGATATACAATTGCAAATTTTTATTTATATCAATAACGAATCATTTTAAAATCCCTATAAGATAAAATTATCAATTTAAATAATAAAATTACTAAAAATACATAAAATGGGTGTTCGGATGATCAAATTATGATTAGATTTAAAGATCAAGTGAAAACACCCTAAATTAGTTCAGAGATCAACAGCACACGCCGGAGAAGAAATAACAGGAGCATCACCTACAAATCCCATCTTCACCACCACCACCGTATCGCATCTCACATATATTCCATATCCACCGCTCCATATTTCTCCGGCTTTATACCTCAACTTCCCGTTGATCGCCAACCTTAAACCCACAGCACCGTACGCCTCATCTGCCTGCAACGCGTACGCGACCTCCGGCTCAACCGGTACCGGCGAGCCTCCAAGTACCGGAGACATCGCAACTGTGGTCTTCGCTTCATGAACCAGCGGCGGAAGGTTGATCGGAGATGTAATTGCCTGACCCTTATATAATAGAATGGCAGAGAGACGATTGTAATGGATGGATGCTCTTTTGCTGGGGTTTCTCATTACAACGGTGAACCGCATGGTGGTGGAGATAAACGGTGGAGAGGTGGAATTCATCTCGAAAACGGCGACGCTTTCGACTCGAAATTGGGGCTTGTGAGGGCGGTAAACTAACCAGAGTGTGAGAACGACGATTCCGGCGAGGATGAGTAATATTAGTATGACTGCAGCGGCGACTGATGACTGCCAGTTATAGGCTGCTCCGTCGTGCCGTGACCGAGTGGATATCTTCTCAGGGCGATAATTTATTTTTTCATCGGTGACAATTTCTGGTTTGAGGCCTTCCGCCATTGGAGAAGAGAACGAAGGTGGTGAGAACTGAAATGTGAAGATTCGTGGCAAAGAATAAGAAAATTGAGAACTTTCAAAGAATTATGCTCAAGACAAGAGTATTCACTTTTATTAGTTTATTACCAGCTTTCATTTTTTCTTGATTTATCTTAAATATTATTTTAATAACTAATGAATACAACAATTTAAACTTATTTATAATGGTTAATGTTTATAATGGAAAAATAAATATTTCATTTTCAATTCATGGTCATGAAATCTCTAGCTGATCATTACTACATATAGGATAACTTTCAAAATGTTACATGGAAATTTAGAGAAAATCAGAATGGATAAAAGAAATTCGATAAGTAAGAAATCTCGATGACAACCAAACATAATTAGGTTCGATTGAAGGTGAGTACGATGAGGATTCAAATACATACATAGAATCATGAACAAATACAAATCTCATAATATGAATCAAGTAATTAAAGTATTATTGTAAATTTTAGCAATTGAACTAGGACTCTTATTCTATCAGAATGAATCGAACTCTTTATGTTTATATTCATTCATATTCTTATTTGACCATGTTCATATTCGTTCGTATTTTATTGGAATGGTAATTCATATTCGAACATTGTTCAAATACTATGTGAATGTTCATATTCGCTCGAATAACTTGTTCGAACAATCAATTTAATTTTTTTCGAATTTAATATTAAAATACAAACCATAAATGATTTTTAGATAAGAAATTGAAAAATTAAAAGAATAAAATTAAGAAAAGAAGACAAAAATATTATAATACATATAATTCAATAAAAAAGTAAAAAGTATGGAAAGATAATGTGAAATATGATAGATTAGAGTTTTTTTAATTATAATATTTAATAATATATTTAAATTACATATAAATACAATAATATAATTATTCACGAAAATATTCATCTTCACATGAAAAAATCATCGAACACATTTCATATTATTATATAACGAATAAACACGATTATATATGAATTGAACACATTTTTAATACTATGGATAGTATAACAACGCTACATTGAACAAATTTCGCAAATTGAAAAATCTCAAAATCCTTAACAAATAAGTATGAACTTATCTTAGAATGATTAATTATGGTTAGATTAGTGAACACATGATATAAAACTTTGGTCATTGACAATAAATTATTAATTAAATTATGCAAATTGAAAAATGCCAAAAAATATGGAATTTATTATAATTTAGTAGTAGTTTTTACTATTGTTTTAAAAACTGGTTCGAACCGGCCGATCCATCCGGTATGATCTAGAATCGGTCACACTACCGGTTTGATTAGAACCGATTCACAGTGTATTTTAAAAATCGAGTTTATTACGTTAAAACCTCGGTCGGGCCGATTTTTTGCCAAAAACTAATCTCAAAGCCTGTTTTTTTAAAGTATGTTAAAGATGAATTGTTTAGTACTACTGATGAGAACTTTAGGATCGGGTACCTTGTGATGGGTGAAGCTCAACAACCGTTGGGTTGATTCAAATAGTGAAAACGAACCCCTACAGCCCATTTACACACGTAAGAAAGAGCGGCCGATGTTCAACGAGAGGACCGAAGATAACCTTGACGAAATAAAGCGTTTTCTGCCAGCTGGCACCTGGGTTCGGTCCGAACGGTTACAGAACGGTCACAACTCACGTTTTCCACGCTTCGGGCCTTCCCACGTTTACCACGTTTCGGGACCGATCACGCAAACCACGCCTCGGTCCCAACCTCGTTTTACATCCCGCGATAACAACCTCTAACAAACCTGTCAGATGCGGTTACGGAGCGTGATTTACACACGCTATGAACTCTATAAATACAGGGCAAGACGACGGAAATAGCAGGACCCTTTGGACGCAGAAGAACAGGCCGTTACCCTGCCGGAATTCTTACCGCTTTCTTTCCCTTGTCATTTTCTTTAGCCTCTACTGTATTGATTATGAATTATTCGATTAGTGAACAGGCTAAGAGCATAATCTGCTCTTAGTCAAGTGGTTTTCACCCCAATTCCTGGGGTTTCCACTATACATCGCTGTGNAGCAAAGTGGCAAGCAGAACGTTAGAACTGGAAAGTTAAGCGTGCTCACCCTGGAGCAATTCAGGGATGTGTGACCCACTGGGAAGTGTGGGGGTTAGGGAAAAAGTAAAACCGTGAGGACTAGGTGGGTGCCATTAGGGTCAACCTAGTCCAAAGCGGACAATATCGTACAAGCGGAAAGACGGATCGTTACAGTTCCCACCCCTACATTCTTCTCCAAAAATCTTGAAGTGAAGGATTTGATATCACTAGCGGAAGATAAATCACAAAACTTAAATAAAAAATGGGTTAAATTAGAGACACAAATAGAATGATGAACCTAATAAAGAAGCTCAATACCTCTAAATTAAACATTTTGATTCCTTGTAATGGACTTAATTTATGAATGAGTAGCTTCTCCTCTGTCTAAATTTCTGTAACAAACTGTTGCTCCATTGTAATTTGAAGTAGATATAAAGGGCAAGTAAACAATTGATACATAATCAAAATACGAACTGTGATGCTAATACTTTAGCTTTAGTGTAACCAATCCCAGAGTTTGCTCATGTGACAATGCTAATCCTTTAGCTACAAGCATCCGTGCAGAAGTCAATTAAGTTAGATAAGAAATCTGAAAAATGAAAACCTATTTTAGTTGTAGCAGCCTACATAGGAATTAGAGGAGATTACTTGGCGGCAGCAAAGCTTGGGCGAATTTATGAAATCATTTCCAGAGGTAGAGAGAAATGCAGCTCACTCGACCCAGCTTTGAAAAACAGCGTTGGTTCCACCGGATGAAATTGAATTGATATATTCACCGCACCGAGACACGAATATAATTTACAATCAAATGTTTTATCAAGTGGAACATAGGTAAAATGAGTTTACTCACCTTTAAAATTCTTTAACTACATATAATTTACAATCAAATGTTTTACAGTTTTAATATATTATGTTGAACACTTATTTGAGGCAATGAAACTGCTCAATTGATGGTAATGATTTACATTCTCAACAGTCGAAAATACTCAAAATCAATAATATTTATATTTAGTATATCCAAACCAAACATACAACTTAAATTCTTTTGGCAATACTATATTTCTTATTATTAGTTGCAACTTATTTATCACAAAATTAAGCACAATTGTCCACCAAATAAGTAATTCGACTCAAATACTCCCTAATGTCACATGTCAAGCCCGTCTTCTAAATATCTCGATATGCTTCCTCCTCAACTCATTATCAATTTTATAGATATATGTGTGTCATCAAATATTAAGTTCTCAATGAGATATTAAATTTATAACCAAATGTTTTGGAGTTTTGATATATTAGGTATGATCAAATATTTGAGGCAATGAAACTGCCCAATTGTTGATAATTATGTATATTCTAAACAATCGATAATACTCAACCTTGACATTTTGTCATATGAAGTATATACAAACCAAACTTACAACTCTAATTGTTATGGTGAAATTATGTATTTCTTATGAAATTACAATTTATTTATCACATTTTCCATTTTTCGGTCGATCTCCATTCTCCAAATCATGGGATAATTATCCACTAATTCTTATTAACTATTCAATTCAAGTTCTTCAATGTAATCACATAGATACCTTCATGAATTTGAAAATCAATGTATACTCTCAAATTTCAATAAAATGAGTGTCCTCAAATTTGGTAATTTATGGCTACCATACAATTTATGAGTATTGCTTTGATATATTATGTATGAGCAAATATATGTGATAATGAAACTATCTAATGGGTGGTAATATTGTACATTCCAAACAATTGATGATACTCAAGCTTCATTTCGATAAGTGATGTATATCCAAACAAAATATGCAACTTTTATATATATGTTGATACTATATGTGATCGTGAGATTGCAACTTATTTATCACATCACTAGAGGCTTTTAAGTGTATCTCTCTTTCACAAATCAAAAGAGAAATAACCGCCAACTCGCGATAATTCCCCAATTCAAGTTCTTCAATGTTTATTTAGAAACCTCATGTAAATACATTCATGAATTGGAAAACCATTTAATGAGTTGTGGATGCTCCAATCATTTGACAATTAGATATTGAAAGATGTTTTAGATTTCAGCTAATCTTTTGTTCTCCATGTCTCAAAAGAAACAAGTTGTGTACAATAATAGATGTATAGAATATTTAGCTTGTTAAAATGATGTGGTGCAATATCCTCTTTCCAAACTGATTGGATTTCATTGCACCTCATATATGTTAGATGTTTTAGTGCTAATAAAGACATTGTCAATTATTTAGGCAAATAAGACATCCCTGAAACAATTTCGACATTGACAATTAATGAATGAGTCTCATGAAACGATCAACCAAACATTTATTGTATTTACTTAAAATTAAAGTGCACAATTTAGAAAAAAATAAAAAAATCCACCAACTCCTAGCAATTATTGATTTCAAGTTCTTCATGGTTAGAGAATCTCACGTATACATATTCATTGATTTGAAAACCACTTCATACTCTCAACTTTCGCAAAATAAGTTTCCCCAACTTGGTGAATGTATTGAAGTTGAGAGTACAATACCTTTCATAACCAATAACTTGGAGTTTGGGCATATTCTGTATGAGAAAATAATTTTAGACAATGAAGTAGTCCAATAGATGGTAATAACATGCATTCCCAAAAATTCATGATGCTTAAGTTTGACTGTTTCTATAGAGGTATAACCAAAGCAAGCAAACAACTCTAATTCTATTCCTTATGGTGAGACTATTTATGTTATTATGAAGCAACAACTTGTTTAACACTACATCTTCTGTGATTCTTTGTCCGGAAGAACTTGTTTCACATCTGTTATGGTCCCTTTTTAGGGGGTACCAACAGTCGTCCGGTTCGTTTAGCAAACGAACTCGGTTCTGATTTGTTTTAGATATGGAAGACGATTAAAAGCTGGAAATAAGTAAATGAACAGCGATGTATAGTGGAAACCCCAGGAATTGGGGTGAAAACCACTCGGCAAAGAGCAAATTATGCTCTTAGCCTGTTCACTAATCGAATAATTCATAGTTAATACAGCAGAGGCTAAGTGAAAATGACAAGGAAAAGAAAGCGGTAAGAATTCCGGCAGGGTAACGGCCTGTTCTTCGCGTCCAAAAGGTCCTGCTATTTCCTTCGTCTTGCCCTGTATTTATAGAGTTCATAGCGTGTGTAAATCACGCTCTGTAACCGCCTCTGACAGGTTTGTTAGAGGTTGTTATCGCGGGATGTAAAACGAGGTTGGGACCGAGGCATGGTCTGCGTGATCGGGCCCGAAGCGTGGTAAACGTGGAAAGGCCCGAAGCGTGGAAAACGTGAGTTGTAACAGTTCTGCCAGCTGGCTCGGACCGAACCCAGGAGCCAGCTGGCAGAAAACGCTTTATTTTGTTAAGGTTAGATTCGGTCCTCTCGTTGAATATCAGGCCGCTCTTTCTTAAGTGTGTAAATGGGTTGTAGGAATTCGTTTTCACTATTTGGATCGGCCCAACGGTTGCTGGGCCTTACCACCACAAGATACCCGATCCTAAAGTTCTCATCACTAGCCCCTCGGGCTTGATTGCCAATCGCAGAGGTGATACAAGGCCGATCACATGATTTTTACACATTCATGAGAACAAGGGACCGTACCTGTAGACAGTGAGAGTCCAGGGGACCGATCTTTACCTTAGTGTATGAGCCAATTACGTTTAAAACTTAATAACGTATATTTAAGTTATATTTTTATCTTCGTTATTCTTTAATTATTAATATCTCGACCCGCGCCTCTTCACATTCGTTAGTTCAAGAGGCGTGATGAGTGCGCCCCGTACAGTCGCTGTTTTGGGCAGTATTACGTGGCGGCTCACCATTGGCTGGGAGATTAATATTTAAATCAGGATTCTGGGCACTATTTCTCCTCACCGTCATTATCGCGAAGGAGAAATTGCAACAAGTTCTTTGTGCCCTCAATCGATTTTTCATCCAACCCTTTTTCAATCCGTTTTTCCTAAGGTATACATTTATGGCTCCCCACAAAATGTGTTACCCTTCTATGTCTGAGTTGGACATTGAGGAGTTTAGGTTTAGGTTTTCGATTCCGGCACACTACTCTATCTGGAAGGGACGGGAAGATATTCCATGTTTCCTTCCGGCGGAAATGAATGTGCCGGCATCGGCCATTCCGGTCAGTTACGCCTCGCTAAAGTGCGGGTTCGTTTTCCGCTACATCCCTTTTAGCGGCCGTGCTTAAGGAAATTCACTGCCCTACTTTTGCGTTGTTCCCGGGCAGTTATGTGTATATAGTTGCGTTTATTTTTTATTGTTATCAACAGAATCGGGCCCCGACCCTAGAACACTTCTTTAATTTGTTCTTGGTAGGATCCCGAAAGGGGAAGGGTCTGTTGGGTTGCCGCAAGTTATACTATATAGCGGTGCGCACTAAAGAGTGCGCAATTGTAGATAAAGAGGAATCTCTCCATGCGTGGGAGGCCTGCTATGTTTGGATAACAGTCTCCCAAGAGGATCTGTTGAAAGTATGGCCGCGTTTAACCCACCCACGCATAGGTCAGTTGGACCGAAGTAGGTTCAACCCCTCCCGTACAGACACCACAAACATGCTTGCGATGTTCCCCCCTCCCGAAGCACGCCTTTGGCGAATAGATCTGCTTCGGGAGAAAAGGTTGAAAGAAATAGGTGTTGCGGGTAGGACCGGAGCCCCAGCCCCGAAGGGGGTTTTTTCTAGTTCAGATCCATCAGAAGGATCGGGTATGATGTAGTGTTTATATTTTAATCTTTCCTGATCCTTATGTATTTGTTTTGCAGATTCAACTGAGACAATGCCAAGCTCGCGCTTTAAACGCATGGCAGCTGCTTCGGTCCGTCCTTCTGAGGGACAAAGGGAAGCATCGGGCAGCGCTGAAGAAAGCGAATCAGCAACGGGGGGTACGCTGGTCCCTTCGGGGTCCGGGAACCCCTCGATCCAAACAACCGGCGCGGCCACGCTGACCCTTCGCTGCACAGGGCAGTCTTCTTCTGGGGACGTGCCTGCGTTTCGGGTATTTGGAGTGGTAGAGGAGGTGATAAAGGCTCGGATTCGTTCATTGAGCTTATCCAGCCTCTATCAAATCGGTAATGCCTCCTTCAAAATACCGAAGTGGAAGATAAAGAGGAAGGACATATTAGTTAGATCTAGTCATTACTTTGTATCTGCCTTACTCTTTATTCAATATAAAGCTTTTCCTTCTTCAGCTCTGATTATTTTAATCACCAGAACGAAGTGACATAACTAACTTCTAAATAAACTAATAAGCTTTACTTTAACGAAGTTGTTTTAGTCACTAAGTATAAGATCGGGGACACTTACAAGTAGTTAACCATCGGTCCCAGACGTTATGTTTGGTTTATTCATATCAATTCTGATTGGATCAGTCGTTTTACATTGTGTATGGGTCACTCTTATTCCGTCCTTGGAGTCAACACTTGATTGGATAGGTGTGGTATGTGTTTAGTGTGAGTATTTACAAGCTTCGGCCGAACCTTGGTTCTAATAAAGTCCCTTAGGTTTTGGTGGCCAAGCTTTGTTCATGATACGTCTTAAGTTAGGACCGATCTTATGTTTCGATATGCTGACTGTCATTCCTTTTATCGCAGCAGATGTCATAGGTACAAAGGGCCATTCCTAAAGACTGAATGTCGTTGAAGGGAGTGTCTTAGTTCGTAATGAGTTCTGGGAGAATGACAACTCATCCATGGGGCTGGGTAAGTGCAGGAGCATCTGACTCGTCAGAGCGGTCACTACAACTTGGGAGCCTTGCGGACAAGAAGCTTCGGTCACCAATCCAGATTCGTCCTACTCCACCTAACTTCAAGATCGGTCCATCATTCCATTAGAAATAGTTTGTATTCGTACTTACTTGTTTCTACTTATGTTTAAGAGAATGTATTTCATTGAGTCAAACATATTAATCGAAGATTCACAAGAAATATCGCCTTAAATTCATGACATTCCAAGTTCGGGGGACCTCTATACCATCCAATGTTTCAAGTTTATACGCACNATATTCCATGTTTCCTTCCGGCGGAAATGAATGTGCCGCATCGGCCATTCCGGTCAGTTACGCCTCTCTAAAGTGCGGGCTTCGTTTTCCGCTATATCCCTTTGTAGCGGCCGTGCTTAAGGAGATTCACTGCCCCACTTTTGCGTTGTTCCCGGGCAGTTATGTGTATATAGTAGCGTTTATTTTTTATTGTTACCAACAGAATCGGGCCCCGACCCTAGAACACTTCTTTAACTTGTTTTTGGTGGGATCCCGAAAGGGGAAGGGTCTGTTGGGTTGCCGCAAGTTATACTATATAGCGGTGCGCACCAAAGAGTGTTCAATTGTAGATAAAGAGGAATCTCTCCATGCATGGGTGGCCTGCTATGTTTGGATAACAGTCCCCCAAGAGGATCTGTTGAAAGTATGGCCGCGTTTAACCCACCCACGCATAGGTCAGTTGGACCGAAGTAGGTTCAACCCCTCCCGCACGGACACCGCAAACACGCTTGCGATGTTCCCCCTCCCGAAGCACGCCTTAGGCGAATAGATCTGCTTCGGGAGAAAAGGTTGATAGAAATAGGTGTTGCGGGTAGGACCGGAGCCCCAGCCCCGAAGGGGGATTTTTCTAGTTCAGATCCATCAGAAGTATCGTGTATGATGTAGTGTTTATATTTTAATCTTTCCTGATCCTTATGTATTTATTTTGCAGATTCAACTGAAACAATGCCGAGCTCGCGCTTTAAACGCATGGCAGCTGCTTCGGTCCGTCCTTCTGAGGGACAAAGGGAAGCATCGGGCAGTGCTGAAGGAAGTGAATCAGCAACGGGGGGTACGCTGGTCCCTTCGGGGTCCGGGAACCCCCCGATCCAAACAACCGGCGCGGGCACACTGACCCTTCGCTGCACATGACAGTCTTCATCTGGGGACGAGCCTGCGTTTCGGGTATTTGGAGTGGTTGAGGAGGTGATAAAGGCTCGGATTCGTTCATTGAGTTTATCCAGCCTCTATCAAATCGGTAATGCCTCATTCATTAGTGCTAAAACTATTACTTTGTTGCTGCAGGGAGCCGTTCCCGTGGAGAAGGTTCTCCCCGGTCCTCAGCTCAAGGTGAACGTATCCCTGCCGCCGGTCCCCTTAGGAAAAGGGAAGAGGGCGACCGAAGCGGAAGCCCCGCATGAGCTGAAGAGGCTGAGAAAGGGGGACGGCGCTCCGGTCCCCACTAAGGGAATAGTTTTGATGGAGCCTGGATCGGGCCCGAAGACCAACTCCGACTGGGGAGTTGCTTTGGGCCTGCTAGACAGGTTCAGCAATGGGAGGAAACTAACCTCCTGGAGGACTGCTTTCCTAAAGAACTTCCGCCTTTATGGAGAGCAGAACCCAGAGAACGTCCAAGCGGACGTGACTGGGGAAGAAATCATGGAAGGCTTCCTCGACCTCACGACTAAGGTAATTTTCACTTGCCATGAAGGCCCGAACTTTTACTTAAGAATATTTGTCTTATGCAGATGCTGAGGAAAACTTTCACAACTGCTATCACCGTGGAGAAAAACCAAGGTGGTAGCGTTGTATCCCAACAAGTCCAAGATCAACTTGACCTTGCAAAAAGGCGAGTTGAAATAAAGCATACTGAGTTGGTCACGGTACGGGAGGACCGTGACCGACTTGACAATGAGTTGCTAAGAGCCGGGACGGAAATCTCACTCTTAGCTGACAAGGTCTCTGAGCTGGAGAAGACGGGGCAAACAGCTTAGGGATGTATTGCCGACCTGGAGGCCAAGCTGCGGGCCAAAGACGCGGAAATCAACGAAGTCCAAGGTCGAGCCCATGAGAAGAGGAATAAGCTGAATGAGCTTTTCCTTCGGGCCCAAGAAGAGAAGACGACATTGGAGGAAGAGTTGACAAGGGCCCGCACTTCGGCCGAAGGTTCGGTCCGGGAAGCAGTTCTGGGGTTCGCTCAGTCCCCTTTGTTATTCGCTTTAGCGGATAACATACACGGGGTTTACACTGCAAAGTATCTGGATAACATGCGAGAGCAAGTTATCCAGACGTTTAGGCTTTCCCCTTCGGACGAGCGATGGAAGATGATCGAGCCACTTGAAAGAGATGGCAAGTTTCAGGTTATTCCGACCTTGGAAGAACCTGTTCTACAAGAAGACCATTTCTTCTATCTCTTTGAAGAGATGGATAAAGCGGTCAACCAGAAAGTGACCGATCAATAGGAAGAATTGAAGCGGCTCGTGGCCCGGACCGAACCCCAGGAGCCCGAAGTAGAAGATAAAGAGGAGGGGCAGATTAGTTAGATCTAGTCATTACTTTGTATTTGTCTTACTCTTTATTTAATATAAAGTTTCTTCCTTCTTCAGCTCTGATTATTCTAATCACCAGAACGAAGTGACATAACTAACTTCTAAATAAACTAATAAGCTTTACTTTAACGAAGTTGTTTTAGTCACTAAGTATAAGATCGGGGACACTTACAGGTAGTTAACCATCGGTCCCAGATGTTATGTTTGGTTTATTCATATCAATTCTGATTGGATCAGTCGTTTTACATTGTGTATGGGTCACTCTTATTCCGTCCTTGGAGTCAACACTTGATTGGATAGGTGTGGTATGTGTTTAGTGTGAGTATTTACAAGCTTCGGCCGAACCTTGGTTCTAATAAAGTCCCTTAGGTTTTGGTGGCCAAGCTTTGTTCATGATACGTCTTAAGTTAGGACCGATCTTATGTTTCGATATGCTGACTGCCATTCCTTTTATCGCAGCAGATGTCATAGGTACAAAGGGCCATTCCTAAAGACTGAATGTCGTTGAAGGGAGTGTCTTAGTTCGTAATGAGTTCTGGGAGAATGACAACTCATCCATGGGGCTGGGTAAGTGCAGGAGCATCTGACTCGTCAGAGCGGTCACTACAACTTGGGAGCCTTGCGGACAAGAAGCTTCGGTCACCAATCCAGATTCGTCCTACTCCACCTAACTTCAAGATCGGTCCATCATTCCATTAGAAATAGTTTGTATTCGTACTTACTTGTTTCTACTTACGTTTAAGAGAATGTATTTCATTGAGTCAAACATATTAATCGAAGATTCACAAGAAATATCGCCTTAAATTCATGACATTCCAAGTTCGGGGGACCTCTATACCACCCAATGTTTCAAGTTTATACGCACCTGATTCCAATTTCTTCGATACTCGATACGGTCCCTCCCAATTTCTGTCCAGCTTTCCAACGTTCCTCTGCACCTTAATGCTTCTGAGGACGAGATCGCCTTCAAATAATTCCCTTGGGAGGACTCGTTTGTTATGGGCCCGTTCCATAGTTCGCTGATAAGCACGCATCCGTGCATAGATTGCATCTCTCTTTTCCTCGATCATCTCGAGGTCCAATAACCTCCTTTCACCATTCATATGCTCATCGTATTGAGATATCCGAGGTGATCGGATGGCCACCTCCACCGGGCTAACAGCTTCATTCCCATACACCAATGAGAAAGGTGATTCCTGGGTTATTGAGCGAGGTGTGGTTCGGTATGCCAACAGGACCTCATAGATGTGTTCGGGCCATTTACCCCCAAAGTCTTCTAACTTGGTTTTCAATCCCTTCAGGATAACCTTGTTAGATACTTCCGTAAGTCCATTGGTCTGAGGATGGGATACTGATGAGAAATGTTGCACGATGTCCAACTTGGTGCATAAATCCCGTATGCTTTTTCCACGGAACTAAGTCTCATTGTCTGATACGAGCGCTCGGGGAACCCCGAAGCGGCTCACAATATTTCGCCATATAAAGTGCTTGACCACTTTCTCTGAGATAATGGCTACGTCTTCTGCTTCGATCCACTTCGAATAATATTCCACCGCTACGATACAAAATTTTCTTTACCCTATGGACAGGGGAAAAGGTCCGAGGATGTCGATCCCCCATATGTCAAACGGACAAGGCAATGGGGTAATCGATAGGGGAGCCCCAGGCAATTGCGGGAGTGGAGCGTGGTATTGACATATGGCGCAACGCTTAGTGTATTGCTTGGCATCAGCGAGCAATATTGGCCAAAAATACCCGGCTCTAATAATGCGGTGGTATAAAGATCGAGCCCCTGAATGAATGCCGCATATCCCTTCATGAACATAAATCATGAAGGCTTTGGCCTCAATAGGAGATAAACATCGCAGAAGCGGGCCCTCAAAACTCTTTTTAAACAAGCGTCCGTCGACTAAGGTGAATCTCTTAGCCCAGACCTCTATTTTCCTGGCTTCAAACTTATCTTTAGGGAGATATCCATTTTAGAGGTATTTAATTAAGGAGTCCATCCAATTGGGTTCTCCTGGGGATTCAGTAGCATCAATATTCAAGCCCTGGAGTTCATGACATAGAGCCCCGATCTCTTCAATAGACTGTTCGGTCACTAGAATTTCGACACAAGGTCGGTCCTGAATGTGGACCGGTATAGTGCTCGGCTCTATTTCAGGTATGCCCGAAGCCAGTCTGGCGAGTGCATCGGCAACCTTGTATTGTTCTCGTGGCACATGGTCAAGAGAGAACTCACTGAACTTCTTGGATAACTCCAGAACTTTAGCGCAATACAACCTCATCATCGGATCGTGAGTCTCAAATCTCCCTGCGAATTGTTCCACTACTAACTTCGAGTACGAGAACATTCGCACTCTGCTGACTCCCATTTTTCGAGTCAATGTCATTCCTGACAATACTGCCTCATATTCTACCACATTATTTGTTTCAGCAAAGGAAAATTTGACTGTGGAATGAATAAGATCACCTTGTACCGTTGTCAGGGTAATGCCCGCTCCTCTTCCCCCGAAGGTTGATCCATCTACGTGGATCGTCCATCGATCATCCTCTTGGTTAAGATAAATGGCCGATCGGGTCATTTCAAGCACAAAATCGGCTAGAACCTGAGCTTTGATCGCCATTCGGGGCAGGAATTCCAGATACATAGCGCTGAGTTTGATAGCCCATTTTGCCAATCTCTCATTCAAATCCTTATGTTTAAGGAGTATTTTCAGAGGCTGATCCGTATATACATAGACCGTTCGGCCTTCGAAATAATGCTTCAACTTGGATACAGCTTTCTTCAAAGCTAGCATGAATTTCTCCAATGTGGAATACCTGGTTTCAGCAGATACTAGAGAATGACTGACATAATAAACAGGTCTATGAATGTCATCTCGTATGGTCACCAGAGCTGCGCTGACGGAAACTTCGGATACCGCAAGATATAACCCCAAAGGCTCATCACAAGTTGGACTTACCATCACCGTGTGAGTGCTTAAATAAGTCTTCAGCTCGGAGAAGGCCCGATCGCATTCTTCGGTCCAATCCATATGACTTGCTTTTCTTAGCACTTTGAANAAGGAGCATTGTGTTCTTGATGGATCTGGAAATGTCTTCAAGTTAGCTGCTCCAGTTGAGTGTAAAGGCATTGTTGGCAGTGATGACAGGTGAAACTTATTAGCTAATAACATCTATGAACCTAATCTTTCTGCTTATGAAATATCTAATTTATTTTAATTGCTGCTTGGTGCTTCAAATCGTAGTATATATAGTTTCCAGATAATTTTTCTTTTTTGTTTTGATTTGTTATACAAATTCTGTTTTAATTTTTTCTGCAAAGGCAAGATTATATTTTGATATTCTCATATTGCCGCTGATGATTGATGTATCTGTTAAAACATTGTCCCACATCAGATTTGGAAATATAAATGTTCTAGTTTATAAGAGGAATGATATTATGGATAATTGATTTGGCCCAAGTCTTTTCATTGTGATTCACTTCTTTTATGTACTGGACTACATTCCTCGGTCTATTGAATCCTAAATTTCTATAGTATTCTCAAGATCTTATCCTTATGTATTTATTTTATGCAGCCTCCTTCCCTGACTTATATGACATATTTTTATTACATTACAATTGAGGTTTGTGAACTTTTAGTTATACTACAACTTCTTTTGCAGCTGATATTCATCTTTATCATGTTTCTGTTAAAACACATTCATGAGGATGTGTTTTTACGATTACATATTACCTAATTATGAATCCAGCTTTCCATCATTGAAAACTCTTCAATTGTTGTCTCCCAGTATTGAGTCCTGGAGATTCTGTTATGGATGCCCCTGAGCTGTTTTTTGGAGATGAATTCTGGTCAGTTTAATTATTTGGTTACTTTTACCAAGTTCATGAATGGGGGATTCTTTTCATAATAATCCTGAAAATCTGGTGGTTTCTTGTAGTGCTATATGATGAATATTTATCTTTTTATTTCCTATTTTGCTTTTAGATGACTTCCATTCCACATAACTATTGAATATATCTCAACACACCCTATTTTAAAAAAAACGGATACAAACCAACTCAAAATGCAATCATGATGCATTCTGCATTTTTATTAAAAAATATGTCTACATTATTTGACCTATGTTACCCATAACACCTCTTTGATGGTTCAAAGTGATGTGGATGGTTGGGATTCATGAGCTCGATATTGGAAGAGCGCTCTTTAGTTAAAGAGAGGTTGGTGGTTCAACTCCGCCTGGATCCGTAGAAATATAATTGTTTAAGCTGGAGCCATCATTTCATTTGCAGATGTTTTAGCAATAATTTCATTTCATTATGCCCGTCTCTATCCACTATGGGATTCGTAGTTATCCATAATTTGATTTTTTATTTATATCCCTAGTTACAGTGTATGGTTTTGTTTTAAATAATCCATTTTATTTAGTGATTAGCAAAAGGAAATGGGTTCTCTTATGCCTGGGTGGTGCTCAGATCCAATCCGCGGTCACTACTTTGAAATCCCTTGCATCATCCTATCCCATCTGGTTATATTTATGTTTGTTTTTCGTTTTTCAGATAAGCTGATGCGGAACAAGTCGTTTACAAAGGAAGAGATTTCAGCTTTTTGGAAAGCTAAGAAAGAGATCGAAGAAGATCACTTGAAGGATATTTGTTCTCTCTCCCCACACGACGATGATGAACCCAAAGTTGTAGCAGTACCGGAATCGGACGCCGGCCTCCTCAATCTCCTTCAAAGCAACGGCTGGTATCATGTATATTTTGACACAACACTATCTTCAAGCATGGCTGATTTGTGTGTGTGTGTGTGTGTGTGTGTTTCTCTGTCAGGTGGATAAGCAGCAACTGGGCGTTTCTCAATGAACCTCCAAAGACTGTACCACAAGATAAACGAAGCAATTACGTTTCCCAGTTTCATGTCGCCGCCGGTGACAACATCATAAACACAATCTAATAATATGCTTTTATGTTATGTTTCTTGGTTTTTACTGGTGTGTTTCCATAACAATGTAAATTAGATTTGTATTGTGGATTATAATAAATAATTTGTTTAAATTTTATATGGTAATCTCATCTATACACTATATTCAAATTCATTTTCACATCAAATATGATAACAAATACAACATATTTATGAGTTGATACAATGGGCCCAATGGGCTGATTATGTATCTTCTATTTAATCGGGGACCACCGGTGTTTGTATTCCAGTTACACTTCTCTTCGTCCAATTCATGACTCTGAAGTCTGAACGTTGGAATTATCGAAA
Organism: Utricularia reniformis; assembly: GCA_009725065.1. Taxonomy (NCBI): domain Eukaryota; kingdom Viridiplantae; phylum Streptophyta; class Magnoliopsida; order Lamiales; family Lentibulariaceae; genus Utricularia; species Utricularia reniformis. Next base: position 40,890 of record RWGZ01001053.1, on the reverse strand, counting down.
ACCAGATTAGGATTCATCTCAGGTAGGTTATTCGATCAAGCTTTCCTTTATTTTCTGGGTTTAATTGCTTCCAGATTATGGGTTTGGGGAAACGTAATGAAGCTGGTTCATCCACGAGCTCGCTACGATCACTACCTAAAGAATATACTCCTTTGTTGGAGGATAGCGGTAAATCCCAACGATTGTCTTCTGAGCTTACAACTTTTGCAAATGTCTTTCTTGCGATCGTGGGTGCTGGGGTTCTTGGTCTTCCGTACACATTTATGAGAACAGGATGGGTGACTGCTCTTTTCATGACTTTCTTCGTCGCCGCTCTTACGTATCGCGGGATGATGCTGCTTGTTCTCACCCGTAGAAAGATTGATGATTCCCCTGCTGGTTCTGTTCCACGTCTCACTTCATTCGGTGATTTGGGTTTTGCTTCTTGTGGATCTATTGGTAGATTGGCTGTTGATTCCTTGATTGTTCTTTCACAGACTGGATTTTGCGTAGGTTATCTCATTTTCATTGGTAATACCTTAAGCAATCTCTTTAGTTCTTCATTCAATTTCCCTACTACTAAGGCTGTTTATATCTGGGGTTGTTTCCCCTTTCAATTGGGATTGAATTCGATTCGTTCACTTACAGTTTTAGCTCCTTTGAGCATTGTTGCTGATATTTTAGATATCAGTGCAAAGGGGACAGTTATGGTTGAGGATTTAGTTATATTCTTCAAGAATAAGCCTGTTGTTGAACCTTTTGGCAATGTTTCTACCTTCTTCTATGGATTAGGTGTTATTGTTTACTCCTTTGAAGGGATTGGAATGGCCTTGCCATTAGAGGCAGAGATGAAAGACAGATCAAAGTATGGTAAAATATTGAGCTTAACAATGTTCTTCATTGCCTCCATATTTGCAGGATTTGGAGTACTCGGTTACTTCGCTTACGGAGAAAACACAAGTGACATAATTACAGCCAACATGGGAAAAGGAATACTGAGTATTCTTATTCAGCTTGCGATTTGCACTAATCTTTTCTTTAGTTTCCCATTGATGATGAATCCTGTTTATGAAGTATTTGAGAGACGATTCTTCTCTGGTCGATACTCGTTATTGTTTAGATGGATCGTTGTATTGTTCTCCGTTTTTGTCGCTCTTTTCATTCCTAGTTTCGCTGATTTCTTATCTCTTGTCGGAAGCAGTACCTGCTGTATCCTTGGATTCGTTTTGCCTGCTCTGTTTCATTATTTAACATTCAAACAAGATATGTCTCTTAGAGAAGCCATTGCTGATTTGGGAATCATTATAATTGGCCTCTTCCTTGGGATTTCAGGTACTTGGTATTCTCTCTCAGAGATCTTCTCAGTTAAGGCTTGAGCTTCAAGTTTATTAGATTCTTTACTGTTTGTGGGTATAAATATGTAAAAGTTGTCCCTTTTAGCTCTGTTGCTGTAAGAATCGATGATTTCATTCGAATTTGTAGTAAAAACCAGTGATTGTGATGATGATGATGATGATGATGATGATACAGGTGAGTGAAGTCAGTGGGCTAACTAAAGCTAGAGTCTTTACTTGGTGATGATTGGTTTATCTAATGGCCTAATCCTAATATCAAGTTCAACGTGATATCTGCAGATGAACGGCAAGAACCGCCGTCGTTGGTTTCGGCGTCTGAATTCAGATTCAGATCAAAACCGGCAACGAGTGGCGGCGGCGGCGGTGGCGGTCGCTCTGTCTTTTCCCAATGGCATCTCATGTGGCCACCGAGTGCTTGCCCACTTGAGAAAGCCTTTAAACAGATATTACATTTATGCCCATTTGTAATATTGTCTACCTTCATCGGCGTCGTGTCTTTAAAGCTCTTTCCGCCGTGAAATTCGTCTTCCCCGTCGTGTTTTGTGATTGCGTGGCAACCTTTAACGTTTTTGTGACTAGCTCTATGGCCTCCTAACGCTTGATGAGAAGCGAAAACTTTCTTGCAACTCGTGCATTCAAACAATCCGAAACTAGGGCTGAACCCCAACTTGAATTCGCAGTCTACCGTGTTTTCTTCACGGACATTTCCTCCGGTGGATTCAGGCGACGGCGGGTGGGTGGTTAAAACAGACGGAGACTGATAAGCAGGAGGCCCATTCGCCATCATCAACAAACACGACGCTATCTCGTAATCTTCATCCAAAGAAGACGATTCCTCGTCAACCGTAACCCGTTGTAAATTCTCCGGTGGATTAATCCCTCTCCATTGCCTCTCCGGGTGACAGCGCATGTGACCAAAAAGCGCCTTCAATGACAAGAACTTCTTCCCACATTCAGTACAGGGATGCGTGATCATCGGAGGAATAGGTTCTCCGATCATAACTCCGGCGAATTCCCCAACTCTTGATCGTTTTTTTCTGGGTTTCCGGCGAGCATCAGCGGAAGACGACGGATTGTTCATCTTGTTCAAGTTTAAAAGCAAACTGGTTGAAGAACTATATATACACAAACAGTTTCCTTATTTTTCTACGAGAAAGAGAGACAGCAGTTACAGCTATTCAGTTATCAACGCCTCTATCCATCTTTCTTTCCTTAATTTCAAAACTCTTCTTCGAGTTAATGTATTTTTTAAGGTAAATAATTATAAATTTCCTATTTTAAATCTCAGGTTTTATCTAACTAATTTATTTGAGAAAAAGATATATGAGATTTGTAAATTTGTTATTTAAATTAAAAAGAATATAGATTGATAATTTGTTAAAGGTATATATTTCTTCACGTAATAGTTTAATTTAATTTTTTTTCCAATATGATACAAATCATATATATAACGATGTACTAAATTATTGTAATATGGTGAAATTATTGAATAATGATTTTTTAAGGTAAAAAAAATTATGGAGCAATCATCCTTAAAGAATTATGATTTTACAACTATTAAAACCAATTATTGGGTTTGTTTGGTTCATCTTTTTAAAATTACGGTGTGGTGAGGTGTGGTGAGATGTAGTGAGATATGATAATCGTGATTTATGTAAAAATATTAATATACCCTTATATATATAAAATAATAAATATAATTATATTATAATTAATAGAAGTAAGGGTAAATGAGTCTTTTTCAAAATCACGATGAGGTCACAGCTGGTTTTAACAGCTGTGATGATATCGTAATCTTTTAACGATTATCACATCGCAATTAACCTTATATTTTGTGCGCATTAAAAAAATCACGATTTCAACATCTCACCACACCTCACCGCTGTTTTAATCGGGGTACCAAACAAACCCATTAAATCATCACATTAAGAAATAATCAATATATCCTCAATATATAATTATATTTTTATATAAATTACAATTATAATAACATTATTTTAACACACATTGAAAAATTAACGACCATTTTGAGATTGTTTAATTATACTATTGGAATAATACTGAGGTACAATGAAACCTTCAAATCATGATTTTTAAAGCACACAAACAAATGAAAAATTGTGATTCATTATCATTACTAAATTCATTTGTAGTATATCATTATGATTTAATAAATTATTAATCTACTCTTACTTCTAATAATATAATAATTAAACAATTTCCATCTAAGAATATATTATTAATTTTATAAATTATAATCAAAATAACAAAATTTTAACAACCATATTTATACACCCCAAAATAATTTTTTTTTTATTTTTTTAAAAAAATAATTTTGATCAATAACTTCTTATATTCTATCAATTACGTGTTCAAACTATAAAAATATATATAACAATTTAAAAATGTAGTTTTGAAATAACGAATTTATCATAAAATAATATGAAATATAACTTGTAAGTTATAAACAATTATTTAAAAATAAGGACAAAAAAGTCATTTTATGACATCATGATCCGTGCACCGCTATTTCAAAAACAGTTTTTTTAAATCACGATCAGTTCACCTCACAACACAGTACAATCATCTCACCTCACCGCTATTTGTCAAACGCTATTCCAAACATACCTTTTTATCTCAACACAAGTCACTTCACCTCAATTTAAAAACATAATGGAATATAAAATCATTATATCTCATACTTTATAAAATCATTTATTGACATTAAAAATAAGGAAAATTTTTATTCTTTAATTTGAAAAGAAATATAATTATTTAGATGGCACGATTAGCTCAAATTCATGCAACTAAACATACCGAGTGCATGGTACGTATGATACTGATAGTTAATACTAAAAAAATGAAAAATATTTTAAATTAATTTGTATTAAATATATTATTTGATATAATTTAAAATATTATTTGATTATTAAATAAATTGAAAAAAATAATATAGTTATATTAATTTAATCAACAAATTATTAACGTACCCAAATCAAATTCTCAACAAATTAACAAATCTAGCAACTTCGTACCCAAATCTCGCAACTTACATAGATAATTAACCATTCAATCCAAAAAAAACTTACCTATAACAAGAGCACAATGATAACTAAAAAACATGATGTCATAAGATAATGTAGCAAACAAGGTGAAAGGGGTTGCTCTATTTTGTATGTACATAGACAAAAAGTGAAGGCAAATCCAAATAACTCAATACTGCAATCAAATAACATATGGTTCAGCGATCTACTTAAATGCATTTTTAAGTACACGAAAAGATGCTATTTAGTTTTACACTTAGCTGCTTCTGGTTGTGTAGAAAAAAATCAGGAAAAGAGATATAGCAGCCATACTATTACTGACCAGGGTTTCCCAGGAGACGTTCGACTGCAGCGTGAACGTTACCGGAGGTAGCTCGGAGTGCTCTTATGTTCTCTTGTGTGTCGAAGAATCCCATTTCTTGAAGTTGAGAGAGTTGAGTTGCGTAGAGCTCTTCAGGGGGGACTGCAGAAACTAAAAAGGGATTGAAATGAAATATTGAGTTAGGATGAGAGTAATTTGGTTGTGAGATTTACGAGGATTTGGATCATTTTGAGTGAAGGCACCAGCTCCAAGTCCACCAAACATATTCATTAGCAAATCCAAATTCATGTTATTTTGAGGACCTGAAGTTTAATTGCATCAATAATATTTGCTTAGTAAACAATTTAGCAGCTTGTTGAGATAGTTCGTACCTCGACCTTGATTAGGTTGAGCTCCATCCCTGAGAAGAATCATGTTCATTATTAGGGCCAAATGATGGTGCTCCAGAGTTGAATTAAATGCTAAATTGTATATGTTTAACAAGTGAAAGAAGGCAATACTATAACAGCACAAACATCTGCAAAATCTATAGTATTAACTCACATGGTTGTGCGCTGCTGACTAAGTTGTGAAAGTTGTTGCTGCAGAGCTTGCATTTGCTGAGATAATAAAATGAAAGATTAGGTTAACATTAAAACATCACCAAATAAGGCATTGTGATAGTAAAGAGGACAACATCGGAGAAGTGAGGAATTCATATATAAAAACATAGAAAACGGGTGCAACAATGTTCACTTCGTGGGGTAGAGTGGCCATTGGAGGGTTGCGTATTTTTTTCTGAAAACAAGAAAACAAAGTGCATGTGAAAGGCTACATACCTGCATTGTGGCGGGAGAGGTCAACTCCCTTAGAAACTCAGGGTTCTGCATCATTTCTCTCATTTGGGGATTCAGATCCAGCAAGCTCTGAAGCTGAGGGTTTAAACTTAGAATCTGCAGCAGAATATATATGTTTTAAACAAACTCTACTCAACTAAAAAAAAGAATCCCAAAGATGGAGTGGTACTTGATCAATATATTGAGGATTAGAAAGTAAGCTTTGCATCATTTGTGCCACAGCAGGATTTTGTGATAACTGACTGAATGCCGATGGATCAGGCAATGCATTAGGATCCAACTGAGGAAGACCAAGTCCCCCCAACCCGGTAACAGTGGGAAGTCTTGCATTACCAGCTGAAGTGGTTCTAGGAGCACTGTTTGCTTGAGGAGGTTCTAAAAAATAATCAGTGTTTAAAACCACTATACATTTTGAAGATGCCACAAATGTTAAATAATCATGTTTTAAAAAGAAACACACAAAAGGAAATAAAAAAATAGCACATTTTGTCTTACCATTACTACTCCATGGGTTGGGAAGCGGGTTAGAGTTTGGAGCAACTTCTCCTCCAGATCCAGGAACTGAAGAATTAATATCATCTCTAGTTTGAGAACCTCTCTGATTTCCCAAAAGAGCTGCAAACGGGTTCCCTCCAGTACCAGCTGTAGCACCACCCATAGTCGCTGCATTCATAAAAGGTTCTTGCACATTTTCGTACATACGTCTCAGCATGTTAAATCCCTCTGGTGAAGATTCAAGATTGCTCATTGCCCTGTCAGTGTTCCTCATCATCTCACGCATGATTTCTGGGTTCCTAGAAGCTTCCAGTGTTTGCCGAAGAATGTTCGGATCATTTAGGACATGACCAAGCTCAGGGTTTCTGTCAATTATCTCACGCATCTGAGGATTATTCATAATTAAGCTACGCATGATCTCAGGATTGTTCATAAGGCTCTGAATTGCAGGCATATTCATTATATCTCTCATCATGTTGGGATTCTGAGTTAGTTGTTGCTGCATCTGTTCAAAATCAGGCATGCCTGCTCCAAACAATCCAGGAGCCCCAGTTCTACCAAATGCACCCATATTGAGACCTGGAAAAAGGGATGTGCCTGAACTAGGCACTCCAGTCCCCGCTGTATTGGGGCTTTGAGTAACAACTGGAGTATTATCTGTGTTCTCTGCACTTGCCGGAGCATTAGATGGAGGTAAAGTAGCTGCTGGAGAGCCGCGTACCATGTGAACCATGTGATCCGCCTGCAATCCTATATGAAAAAGAAATTACAAAGATCATTACTGCAACAACCAAGCTGATTTCTTTTCCCAACATGAGACCAACTAAAAAATCACAAAACTGATGTGTTCTTAAAAAACCAGATCAAGAAATGTAACAAAAGTTTCCAATTATTGTGCAGAAAAGGGAACACAACAAGACATAATCTGAAACGACAACCTGGTTAAAATGTACTAGTGGCTATATATTTGAACAAACATAATCCAAATTCACAACAAGCTGATAATTCCGATAAACTGTTATGCTAATTTCCACCTTCATTGCGTTAGCGTTCCAATAACGTACTCCCTCACAATCTTCCAGATAAAGCGAATAAAGCATAATTAATATTATAAACAAACAAATAAAGCTCAAGTAAAACAGAACAAAAAAAGGCATCACAAATCCAAATCAAGTTAATGGAAAATAAAATACCGTAGCTGACTAATGTCTGGTCGTCCTTCAAGATCCGACCTTTGTAGATCAGGCGCTGCTGTTCAGCAGGCACCTCACAATTCTGAGCCAACAAACATTTGAATTCCCCGACGGTCGAATCGAGGTTTGTTTTGACCGAAAATTTAGAGCCGTTGGAGGAACGAATATTCACATTCACCAGATCAACTTCACCCATATTCAAGCTAATTTCCCCCTTCAATCTTCCCCTCCCCAACAAGCGATCAAAAACCCTAAATTAAAAATAGGGGAAATGAAAGCAAATCTGCAGAAAAATAAACGCGTTTCAGGGACAACTCTAGAAAACCAGAAACTTGTACAAGCCAATCAAACAAATTAGAATTTATGCATAGAAAAACCACACGCAATGTAATCTCGGGGTGAGATGAGATGAGATGATTCCCTTTCACTTTTATCCATAATCAAATCTGAAATCACCTTCTTATCTTTGCTTAAATTACTATAAAATAATTGTAATTTATTTAAAATTATATATTAGTATTTTTTATTATTTAAATGTACATCCATCCATTTTGTATAAGAAAGTTATATCAATCTATGATGTTTCGGTACGTCGGACGCGGATACGTTGACACGCCGAAAAAATATGTCGACGCGACAATAATAGATGTGTCGGGTTTTCGATGCGTCTAAAATAAAAATAAAAATAAAAATATATATTTTATTTTTTATTATAAATAATAAATTAGAATAAAAAAAATCTTAAATAGGATAAAGAAATTTTACAATAATAATTTTTAATATGCAATATAAAAATTGATATTTTATATATTAAATAAAAGATAAAAATAAGAAATATAGAACTTTAGAATTAAGATAATTATAACATATAAGTTTTTAAACTATGAAAATCGATTAAATAAGTAATTTAATATGCAATGTTTAAGAAATAAATATAATTAAAATATATTTTTGTAATATTTATTAGTTTAAAAATATTTATTTAATCATAAAAAAATGATAAGAGTGATGTTATTGATTCTAAGATCTCACATTTCGAAATTATAATATAATATAACAAAATCAAATATGTGATATTAAAGAAATATTTTAAAAATAATCACAAAAATATAATTAATAAAATATATTTTTTAAAAAAAAGAAAAAAAGAAAAATATATATTTAGACGCGTCGGACGCGGGTGCGGCATGCTCCCCGGCACTTCGGGACATTACAGATATCAATCACTATGGTATATTATATAATATATATTGAAAAAATATTTTAATCTTTTTTTTTTGATAAAAATATTTTTAATCAATCAATAAAAAACCGGAAAATGGCGGCCTTGGTCCCCAAATTTTGTTGATTTTGACAAATTTGATCCCCAAATTATTTTTTGACGTATACGGTCCTCAAACTTCAATTAATTGACAATATTCATCCATACTTGTAAAATTTGTCAAATTCAATCCCCAAAGTTCATAATTAGTCTACAAAGTTAAAAAAATGCAAAACAAGTCCTCATTATTTACGTTTGGTGGCAAAACTAGTCCTCAAATTTGGGGAATTTGGCGAAATTGGTACCTAAATTATTTAACGACCGTTAGGGTTTACGTTTTTCAAAACGTTGAGGACCACTGTTGCAAAATTATTTAACGGCCGTAATTGTCATTTTTCAAAACGTTGAGAATCTCTAACACCGTTAGGGACCTTTTTTGCCAAAACTGTGGAATTACGATGATCAAATACGCCATTGTTTTTGTTTGGGGACTAACATTGCCGAAATTGAAGAGTTTGATGACTAATATTGTCAATTTTGATAAATAATGGAGACTAGTTTTGTCAAACTATACAAAAGTCGGTGACCTGTTTTGTCATTCTAAAACTTTGAGGTTCAAAATTGCCAAATTTTCAAAACTATGGAGATTCAATTTGCCATAACCCCTAAACTATGGGGACCATATCTAAGTATCGCCCATAAAAAACAACTTATTTGATACTCAAAGCCCATCAAATTCTTAATTCGTGATTTTTTTAAAGCACATAAAAAAACAATGTATTACTCACTAAAAAATTACAATTTCATTGTCATTACTAAGATTAATTATGATATCATTGTGATTTGAGTATAATTAATTTATTCTTATTTCTAATATGTAATATTATTATTTTTATATAAATACGATTATTATATAATAATTTTACAAAAATACGTTTAAAAATTTATTTTTATTATATCTCATTATGTACAATATCAAATCAATTTTAAAAAATTCAACCGAGATATTCTCATTCAGATAAGTGATATTTAGAAATATCAGAATTTAATTATAACGAAATTAAATTAAATACCGTTTTTACCCTCCACATGGCGACTGTTTATTAGTTTGGGCAAAGTTCGGCGACCAGAAGGAAGCTTCTGGGCTGGACTGTGTCGAAGGAGCCGACCAGTTACTCCATTTGCCTTCAAACAGTTTTCTGCATAAATATTTCGGATTTTTTTATTGATTTGGCTATAGAAGTTTCAGGTTTTCTAGAATTGTCCTGGAACGCGTTGATTTTTTGGTAAATTTTTTCTTAATTTTCCTAATTTATTTTTTAATTTAGGTTTTTGATCGCAAATCGGGGAGATCGATGGGAGAAGAACGAGAAATTAGCTTGAATTTGGGTGAAGTTGATACGGTGAATGTGAATATTCGTTCCTCCAACGGTTCTAAATTTTCGGTCAAAACAAGCCTCGAATCGACCGTCGGCGAATTTAAATGTTTGTTGTCCCAGAATTGTGAGGTGCCTGCTGAACAGCAGCGCCTGATCTACAAAGGTCGGATCTTGAAGGACGACCAGACCTTAGTCAGCTACGGTACATTGTTTTCCGTAAACCTAATTTTGGTTTTTGATGGCTTTTTTTGTTTCTTTAGCTCTAATAATATTGCTTTGTCTGGAAGATTATGAGGGAATTTGTTAATGAATGCCGACGCAATGAAGGTTTTAAATTACAGAACTTATTAGCATGTTGTGAAGTTGAATTTTGTTTAGTCATGTATATAGGTACCAGTATATTTATCCATATTGTCAGTATGTAATTGTATTGTGGTGTTTTTCCTGCTGAAGGAATTATGTATCTGAAAAACTTTTTCTTAAATTTTATGATCTGTGTAATTTAGGGTACAATAGTCTTGTGATTGTGTAGTTGGTCTCACATTGTGGGGAAAGAAATTAGCTTTGTTTGTGCGGTGAGTAATGATCTTTGTAATTTCTCTACGATTAGGATTGCAGGCTGATCACATGGTTCACATGGTACGTGGCTCTTCAACTGCTACAATGCCTCCGTCTAATGCTCCGACAAGTGCAGGGAACACCAATACTCCTCCTGTTGCTACTCAAAGCCCTAATACAGGGGTAACTGGAGTACCTGATGCAGGAGCATCCCTTTTTCCAGGTCTCAATATGGGTGCATTTGGTAGAACTGGGGCTCCTGGATTGTTTGGAGCAGGCATGCCTGATTTTGAACAGATGCAGCAACAACTAACTCAGAATCCCAACATGATGAGAGATATAATGAATATGCCTGCTATGCAGAGCCTTATGAACAATCCTGAGATCATGCGTAGCTTAATTATGAATAATCCTCAGATGCGTGAGATAATTGACAGAAACCCTGAGCTTGGTCATGTCCTTAATGATCCTAACATTCTTCGGCAAACACTAGAAGCTTCTAGGAACCCAGAAATCATGCGTGAGATGATGAGGAACACTGACAGGGCAATGAGTAATCTTGAATCTTCGCCGGAGGGTTTTAACATGCTGAGACGTATGTACGAAAATGTGCAAGAGCCTTTTATGAATGCAACGACTATGGGTGGTAATACAGCAGGTACTGGAGTAAACCCATTTGCAGCTCTTTTGGGAAATCAGGTGGGTTCCCAAACTAGAAATGGCATAAATTCCTCAGTTCCTGGATCTCAAAATAATACTGGAGGAGATGTTGCTCCAAACTCTAATCCACTTCCCAACCCATGGAGTAGTAACGGTAAGAAAAACTATGGTAGTGTGCTATTGGTTTAATATTTTTTTGTTCATGCCTGAATCAATTATTTTATATTGGCTTTTATGAATCTGTAGTGATTTTCCTATTTTGAAATGTCTACATGTTTCACGTACTTCAGCTAATTCTGTTATTCCATCAGCTGAATACAACTTGGCTAGGGCAAGAAAGTTTCTCTGTTTCCAGTTTACCTCGTGTATATATATACTGGGCTATCTTTTAGTACTTCTCCCGTGGCCACAATCGTATTCCTTTTGAATTTCTGTTTTTTATATTGCAAGCTTAGGTTCGGAATAAATTCAAAAATAGCTTTATCTTGAATTCCTGTTGTGTGTTAAATCTTTTTAAAACATCATAGTCTACGAGATTATTTAATTCTTTTCCAAATTGAAAATCTTGCTCATATCTTTTTACCCTGTTTAATCTGTGACATCTTCAAAAGGAATAATGCTTTTAAAAATGATCATTTTTTAGAAGCTCCTCAAGGAAATAGTGCTCCTAGAACCAACTCAACTGGTAATGCAAGACTTCCTCCCACTGTTAATGGGTTGGGAGGACTTGGTCTTCCTCAGTTGGATCCTAATGCATTGCCTGACCCATCGGTATTCAGTCAGTTATCACAAAATCCTGCTGTAGCACAGATGATGCAAAGCTTACTTTCCAATCCTCAATATATTGATCAAGTACCACTCCATCTTTGGTATTCTTTTTTTTAGTTGTTTAAAACATATATATCCTGTTGCAGATTCTAGGTTTAAACCCTCAGCTTCAGAGCTTTCTGGATGTGAATCCCCATATGAGAGAAATTATGCACAGCCCTGAGTTTCTACGAGAGTTGACCTCTCCCACCACAATGCAGGTATGTAGCCTTTCACATACACTTTGTTTTGCTTGTTTTCAGAAAAAAATACGCAACCCTCCGATGGCCACTCTACCCCACGAAGTGAACATTGCTGCACCCGTTTTCTACGTTTTTAATTTATATATGAATTCCTCACTTCTCCGATGTTACTATCACGATGACATACGTGGTAATGTTTTAATGTTAACCTATCTTTCATTTTATTATATCAGCAAATGCAAACTCTGCAGCAACAACTTTCACAAATTAGTCAGGAGCGCTCAACCATGTGAGTTAAAAACTGTAAATTTTGCATTTGTTTTTGCTGTTATAGTATTGCCTTCTTTCACTTGTTAAACATATACAATTTAGCATTTAATTCAACTCTGGAGCACCATCATTTGGTCCTAATAATTAACATGATTCTTCTCAGGGATGGAGCTCAACCTAATCAAGGTCGAGGTACGAACTATCTCAACAAGCTGCTAAATTGTTTGCTAAGCAAATATTATTGATGCAATTAAACTTCAGGTCCTCAAAATAACATGAATTTGGATTTGCTAATGAATATGTTTGGTGGACTTGGAGCTGGTGCCTTCACTCAAAATGATCCAAATCCTCGTAAATCTCACAACCAAATTACTCTCATCCTAACTCAATATTTCATTTCAATCCCTTTTTAGTTTCTGCAGTCCCCCCTGAAGAGCTCTACGCAACTCAACTCTCACAACTTCNCCGTTTTTTATATTTAAATTTATTATTATTTATTTTGAAATAATCATTATTTAAATTTGTTTTTATTTATATATATTAATATAATTCGTTAATGTTTAAAAAATTAGTTGTATATCAGTATTATTGGAATATAATATAGTTTATACCAATTATTTCGACATTTTACAGGTTTTAAACATTAATTATCATATATATTTGTGGTAGTAATTTATTATTTTGTATAATATAATTAGATAAACATAATTTTATTTATTATTAATTATGAACAAGGTTAACAACAAATGTTTTTTTAAAATTTTATATTTTAATTAAAAAAATAATTGATATTAACGAGTTGGACTCTTTAACAAATCTGAGTCACCGAGTCCGAGTCCGTGAATCCCCGTGACACCGTGGCGGTGTCCATTTAACATAGGTTGTATGTATATCAACTTCCACATAGATAAACATTTGTTATCATAATTCAAAATAGTTTAATTTAATATTTTTTATTGAACAAATAATTAAAATGAGAAAAATATCTATGAAATATAAAATTTTGAATTTTGAATATTTTATTTAAGTATTTATTAAAATAAAATAAAAACACAAAATATTATTTAATTTATTGAAATGTTAGTCTAGATTCGAATATGAGTTTCATCAAACCTCCACTGACCGTAATATTATGTCTGAGTTAGTTGAGATACCCGAACGAGACCCATATAACTAGACTCTAACCCGTGTAACTGGTTATGCTTATTCGGGTCTGGGTCGTGTCTTATTTTATGATCATCCCTAAATAAGATATGGTAAATTCACCATCATTATTCCAACTGAATTTAAATTAAACCATAAACATCTCTATTAATAAATTCGGTTCATATCGTAATACGATAAGAAATTACGATTTGTCGATTTCATATTGTTTAAAGAAAACCCTTGTCTTGAAAACTCATAATACATTCATCAAACATTTGATCCAGTGATTTTAAACTCTTTAAGCCAAGATCAATCATCTTTGTAATATCCATTTTATGCGAGAAATCGTCGCCTTTTCCAATACCACATCTGTATCAAATTAGAGATAGAAGTCAAAAACCATTTCAAATATCTGAATTCTCGAATTTTTCGGTGTCGATATACGAAATTAAATGACTCATTTTTATAAATTTTGTTAACCCTCAAATATAAAATAAAATCGATAAGAAATTTGAAAAAACCGCAATTTCTTGAAAATATATGAAACTAATATCGCTTCAAATTTGATGAAATATGATACTATTGCGAATGTAAAACGCTAAAACGTTGAGACCAAAAACGACAAAGATTAATTCTAAAGTTTGAATGGATAAAACGTTAGATAATTATAAATAAATAAAATATTAAAATTAAAATTAAAATTATTGAAACCAAGTAAAAAACAAATAAATGAAACATGCACTTTTCTTATCATTAAAACACGAAAAACTTGACGTAAAACGTTTTTACGTCTATATGAAATGAAACTATTTAAACTTACTTGGTTTCATATGGATATATGGGATATTTATTTCTCAACATTTGAATAATTTCAGACCAATGAGCAACTGAATTTGAACAAATTATTCTCCCAGAAGCCTTTCTTTCTTCCATTGCTAAAATATGTGCATTCACAACATCGTCTATGTGTACGAACCCGACCCTCGTATTTGGATACTCCCCTCTCGTTCCTTCAAAAACATATAAATAAAATAAACCCGATTCTCTAAACTTAACATATTGTAAAATAACCTCGGATTAGTGCCAATATTATGAGGAGCGTGCTCGTCGGTTGTGGCCCGAGAACCGGACCAACGACAAAGGAAGGATTCACTACCACAAGATCAATCCCATTTTCCTCGACAAACTTCCACGCCTCTTGTTCGGCTGTTGTTTTCGCGTAAGCATACCATAGCTGTAATACTACGTTTTTAATTTATGTGGATTCGAGTTTGTCTATAGAAATTTAACAGTTACCTGATGGGCTTTGCAGTATTCGAGATCTGACCAATGGGATTCGTTCAACGGCGAATTTTCATCAACATTGTATCGGTATCGAATTGCAGAACAAGATGATGTAAGAACAACCCTTTTCAAAGAGGTTGCCTTCTTGCAAGACTTCAATACATTTAAGGTTCCCTTAACACATGGATCTATAAGATTTTCCTACATCATTTATAAATGTAAAAAACCAAATTAAAGCATGTTCAATTAATGCAAAATCATCTTAGAGTGTGGAGATCCGGATATCAATCTGTTAAGTTGATAGTCGATCGACCATAGAGTCATCTTTGAGAATTTGGTGATGATCGAAAT
>RWGZ01001053.1:0-20110 GCA_009725065.1 Utricularia reniformis | reverse complement strand
ATGTGATAAATTATAGAGATGATCAGTTGTCGTTAAGTGAACATGTCGACATGATGTATATTAATTAAGACAATTTGAATGAAAAATTTAGAAAGAAATCAAATTAGAAAGATGATAATAAGTGTCTATTCTGATTACATTGTCAGAATCTATTGCCATTTTTAAAATACATTTTAGATTCGTTTACAGAACATATCAACGTTTTCATTCTTATTATGACAATCAATTTTCAAAACGCGTTATGAGTTTTCTTCTTCAATGCAAAATGATATGAATCTCTCATTTTGAATTCCTCAAATGCATTTTAAAAAATCTCTGACCAAACTATCCTCCTAACCGAATCCCTTATTTATAGGGGTGTTCACCATTCGGTAAAAACCGAATAACGAACCGTTTATCGATTTTTTTTACCGAACCAATACCAATTTATAAAATCGGTTCGGTATTCGGTTTTAAAATTTCGGTCATTTCGGTATTCAGTTTCGGTTCGGTAAAAAAATCGGTATTCGGTAATTTACCGAAAACTGAATTGAATATTTTCTTTAATTTAAAACTAATAATTTTTTATTTAATTATATAATTAAATATATTATTGTGATTAAATTTATGTTTAATTTCGGAAAATTCGGTATTTCGGTAAATACAGAAACCGAACCGAAACAATTCGGTATTTACCTAACCGAACCGATAAAATTTGGTTCGGTATTCAGTAGCTAATTTTTTTACTTATTCGGTAATTGAAATTCAGTTCGATTCGGTATTTGCCGAATAGATACCCCCATTTATTTCTAATTAAATAAATCATGTTTTATATAATTATAAGGGCAAAATTGTACTTTAGTATTCAGAATGCATTCTTATAACCATTTTTTACAGAACATCATTCTTATTTCATTATTCATTATTTACCATGTAGAACACTTAAACATATTCAAATTCTATAAATACATTATGACAATCCATTCTGAAAACACATTTATATTTTTTATAATACACAGAACACACCCTAAGTGAATTATGATGTGTTATTGATCACATGCTTTTTACTAAACTAGAGTTTTACATTAAATTTTATTGTGTTGTGTATTCTCATGACTATGTGACTTTCTAACACATAGGATTAAAATAGCAATATGCTATAGAGCCCATATTGACCGAGAATCATGGAATATCGAAACCTTAATATTTCATACTAATAAGAATATAAACTTACACATTTATCATATTTTTCATATCATATATATTTTTTATTCTCTATAAATAAGTAGTTATCCATTGTACTTGAGACATGAATGAACACAATTTTTAATGTGTTCTTTATCTAGATTCTTACTCCTTTCTAAATTATGATGGTATCGGAGTGTAATCTTGTTACAATATCGTAATGAATACTTTGGGACAAACATCGAACGAATCGGTGGTACTCGACACCAGATTTAACATTAGTTCACATGTGAATTTTCGTCCCCCCGTTAACTAAAGATGAGTAGCGTAACTACAGATGTCGAAAACTCCGAATAGTTGTCTACACCAATTTTCTCTACAATGTCTTCGGCTGTGTTTTTGGAAATATTACATCAATTGATGCTACTATTCCAAACATTTATTCAAGAATGAGATTGATTCATTATCTTCTCTTATAAGAAAAGGCTATCCAATTGGGACTATCGATTCATTTGGTGATTGTGATTCCAGAATTTTAATTATAGCACTAGTGTATACTAAACAAATGGTTCACCCGATTGTTTTGAACGATCCAATTAATGTTAGGTGATGAATCAATGGTGCGGCAACACTAAGGGATGCAAAGTTAAATTTGTAACTTAAAAAATAAACCATGCATCGAGTCTCTCTACGAATCAATCGGTATTCTTGAGATACTTCACAACCAAAGGAGAAGTCATTAATAAGGAATCTCTCTCTAGTATATCATATGTTACCTTATGAATAATAGATTATGGTGCAAATTAACATATGAATGAATCATTGCATATGATATATAGTGTATCGATTATACCGACATGCACTATTGATCTTCAAGACAGTCGAGAATCACATGCAAAACATGTTGGTAGTGTTGTGTTGAGTAAGTAAGTGACCATGTGCAATGTTCTTTTGTTCATGAATTAAGATGCAACAATTATCTCTCTCACAATTTCATCATCATAGTTCATATATTATGAATTTTTCGATGATTTTTGTATTTTACACGACCAAACTATGAGGACTATAATTGGATTTGATAAAAAAATCGATGTATCTATCATCTGATAAACCATTATGCAAATTTGATATCAACTAGCCGAGCATTTTTACTAGTATTATTATCGAGGGTGCTAGGCTCGTGTTACGAGGATTTTCACATAATTCGAGTTTTTATGTAAATCTTAAACCCAAGAAGGAGGAATTGGGATGCTTGACCTATAAATATTTGGTCAAAAGTCATTAATGATGTTGGAATCTTTTGGTATGAATCGGAATCACACGGCAAGATTTGCGAGGTTTCCTTTGGTTAGAATTTGGTTTCATTTGTAAATGTGGGTTTAGTTATGTTTTGATTTGGTTTCGTTTGGATCATCGAGGTTTCGTTTTTTTTGAATTTGGTTTCATTTGGATCCATATGGTTTCGTTCTGTTTGGATTTGGTTTCGTTTGGTTTCTCGAGGGTTTGTTTATGTTGCACTCGTGTTGTTTTTCTTTGTTCCAGGGGTTTTGCGATATTCCGACTGTTTTGGGTTATTTCACATTAGTGTGTGTTGTATAACTCATATTTGATCATATTGAAACACCGTGTAGAGGTTTGTTCTCCCAATTACGTACGTTCATACATTGTGAGTTCAATCACGTATATCATCTGTGTTTGAAATAATTCCAAAATAATTGAGATAAAAATAGCCTTAAATACAAGGACTAATCAGACAGTTAACAAAGAATTATTTCGGATAGAGATCAAAATCATGTTGGCGTCAACATGGTCCCATGTTATGACACTCTCGACTAGGCAGCCCTCTCATCTTGTTATAAGAAAATTATTTGGTAGTCTTCCAAATTTGATTTATCCAATTGTCGTTTTGAGATTAACTGTAATATTGTCTGTGACTAAAACCATTTATACCGTATAAATCTCTTTACACATCATCATTCTTTCACGTCTACATCATATTCTCTTTCAATTTTTAAAATTTATTACTCATCTACACCATTATAATTTGTCTTTTATCCACATTATCTTCAATCTCAAATTTTATTTTATATTTCTATCTTATCAACCTTATCTATTTAATATTTTATTTATCATTAAATAATTATTCCGATGATCTTAACGTTTAATCTTTACTTATTAATTTGTATCAGTGTATTTTGATTATTTAATTTTTATTATCTCTATTTTGAAAGAAGCGAATCTTAAAAAATTTCATATTTAAAATATCAAAATAAAATATTACATTTTAAAATATTTACTAATAATTATAATTATTTATTTTAATATGTATATTTATTATATTATAAAAATAAGTATTATATAGAATAAAAAAAATTTAAAAAATTTGGAAAAATGAATTTGCACGGATGTGTCTGCTCTTATATATAAGAGTGTATTTTCATACGTTCTTTTCCGCCCTAACATATAATCTGATGGATGTTCTGTTTGTTTATGTGACAAGCAACCTCATAATCTAGAAATAGTCATTCTCTTGCTTCTACTGAATTTGATATAATTCATACCGATATTTTGGATTCTTATAATGTATCATCCACTTGTGTTGCCCACTGTTTTATCAGATTAGTTGATGAGTACTCTCTAGGGTTTTCACGTAAATCTCGTTTCTCCGTGATTAAACTTCATTTGATTTAGTTTTGTTTTTGTGATGAGTTTAATAAGGGTACCACAAATTTGGTCTTTATGTTTTTGGCAATTTTGGTTCCCCAAAATTTTATGATTGTATAAATTGTGATCCTTAAAGTATCATAATGACAAAATTTTCTCATACTGTGTAAGTTTTTGAAAAATCAGTTTCCAAAATTTATTTGTATGACATAATTGATCTCCAAATTTTTTTCAATTTTAGTAATTGTGATATTCGATCAAAATCAAATTTTGGGGACATGTTTTGCCATTTTGATGATATGATTTGTCAAATGTTGCAAACTTTGATAATCAAATTTATCAAAACATTAAAGTTTATAGACGAAATATGTCATTACAAATTTTAGAGACTAAATTTGTTAAAATTATGAAAGTTTGGATATTGAATACATCATTTTCTCGTTTAATAAAGAAAGAATATAATTTAAAATATTAAAAATGGAATAATTATCAAGAATAAGATTAGATATAATTATCTTGTATTCTATAGAATAATCTGAAAATCATGTTAATAAACTGATTGAGATTTCATAAATTATATCCTTGAAAATAATGAATATTTGTTTATTTTTTAAGAATAATAAAAATGTATTATAAAATCTAGTAAAGGTAGACTGGTGGAGTGGCTTGGTCAGAAGGGGACGGAAGGAAATGACACTCGAAACGATGTCGTCCCGTTCACAAAGTTGACTGGTATTAGAAAGCAGGTCAACACGTGGGACCCCATTATGGGCTGCGCGTGCGGGTGGCGGACCCCAAATGTCATGGTGTCCACAGCACATAATGATGTTTAGTAGGAAGAAATAAGATAAATAATGACATTTTACTTTAAGAAGGCGTACGAAATGTTTATAGTACAAAAATTAATAATAATTCTTTGAAATATATTTATCAGAATATTAAAATAATTTTTTAAAATGAAAAATAATCGAAATTAAAAAAAAACATGATTTATAATGGGTTTGTTTGATACTCCGATTAAAACAGCGGTGATGTGCGGTGAGATGTTGAAATCATGATTTTTTTAATGCGTACAAAACATAAGGTTAATTGCGATGTGATAATCGTTAAAAAATCACGATATCATCACAGCTGTTAAAACCATCTGTGACCTCATCGTGATTTTGGAAAAGACTCATTTACCCTTACTTCTATTAATTATAATATAATTATATTTATTATTTTATATATATAAGGGTATATTAGTATTTTTACATAAATCACGATCATAATATCGCAATTTTACCAAACATACTTAAAATTCACGATCATCATATCTCACCACACTTCACCACACCGCAATTTTAAAAAGTTGAACCAAACAAACCCAATATAATTTCAACACCCCCTTTTTAGAGGTACCAACACTCGTCCGGTTCGTTTAGCAAACCAACTCGGTTCTGATTTGTTTTTGTTGTGGAAGACGATTGAAAACTGGAAATAAACGATGGCACGGCGATGTGTATTGGAAACCCCATGAATTGGGGTGAAAACCACTTGACTAAGAGTATATTATACTCTTAGCCTGTTCACTAATCAAGTAATTCATAACGAATACAACAGAGGCTTAATGAAAATGACAAGGAAAAGAAAGCAGTAAGAACTCCGGCAGGGTAACGGCCTGTTCTTACGCGTCCAAAGGGTCCTCTATTTCAGTCGTCTTGCCCTGTATTTATAAAGTTTATAGCGTGTGTAAATCACGCTATGTAACCGCCTCTGACAGGTTTGTTAGAGGTTGTTATTGCGGGATATAAAACGAGGTTTGGACCGAGGCGTGGTCTGCACGATCGGGCCCGAAGCGTGGTAAACGTGTGGAGGCCCGAAGTGTGGAAAACGTGAGCCTGTAACCGTTCGGACCGAACCAAGGAGCCAGTTACCAGAAAACGCTTTATTTCGTCTAAGGTTATCTTCGGTTCTCTCGTTAAACATCGGACCGCTTTTCCTTAAGTGTGCAAATGAGCTGCAAGAATTCGTTTTCACCATTTGAATTAGCCCAATAATTAATAGGTCTTGTCCATCACAAGGTACCCGATCCTAAAGTTCATATCACAAATATTAATTGCGTTGGAATGTAGAGAAGGGCAATGACACATTAGTTTTGCACAATATTTTCATACTAGGGAAGATTGGTACTATTGTTCGTATATTGTTATATGCGATTTTTATATTGATGTCAGTGCATTGAAAAAACTTTGGCTCATACTAAAAAATCTAATAGCAATGTATTGAAATATTGATGTCACTCGGTATTAGATCTATCTTGATCAATATAAATACACTGATTTTACAATGTCACTTGATTTATTTAAATTATTTAGTGTTACCTATATTTCAATGCCGTGGTTATACAACCCGTTTCAATTGATTTTTGTTGAATTGGAGAATTTTTATTTTGATATTATATAAAATATTTTAAAGTGTTTATCAATATTTTAAATTTCCGGTATATCTGTCCGGTATACCGGAAATTTCGGACGGCCAAAATACCGACCGATACGGGTATTTTACGGGTCATGTTTTGTTTTAAAAAAAATAAAATATGAATATTTTATTTTAATATTCCGATACGGATCCGGTACCGATACATATCCGGTATACCGATCCAATGAGCTTATCTAGTATACCGGTCAGTACCGATTTTTAAAACATCGATGTTTATGATAGATTCCAATTTGAAAGTATTTCAAATATCCGTTGAACCTTAACCAGAAACTCCGGGTATGTTATATATACTAACGGTTTGAAATGATATGTTTGTGATGTAATGATGAGGAATAGAAATGATGATTGCAAGATGACGTCATGGTGACTTAACAGAGTAAATAAAGTTACGGGCCTTAATGGGTTTACTAAATGATTTATCACGGCCCATACGCGTTACATGCACTCGCAGTGGGCCAAATTTGTTGATTTGGATGTATTAGACTCTTAGACTACCTCCAGTCAGTGGGGGAAAAATTTTTGCATAAATGTAATTTAAAAATATTTAAATGTAAATGTAAAATAAATGTAATAGTATTTTGTAATATAAATGTAAAAATATTTATACATTTTTTAATAACCGTATTTTTAAAAATAAATGTAAAATAACAGTATTTAATAAAAAATTTACAATATAACACCCATAACAGTTTTTATCAGTCGGTAATAATTCATATTACCAAACTCTTTTGTCTTCTTTCTCTGTTCCTTTCTTCCCTCTTGAATATAATTAAACAATTCATAACAAAAAATAGCGAGGGATCCCATAAACAAAATCAAAGAGAGTTCCTTCCAACGAACCCCAAGCAATAATAATCAGAAATTGAAGCAAGGAATCACATGGGGTAGACCATAAAGCAATTGAAAGAGAAAAGGCGAGGAACAACAAACGTCTGAACCATATTTCTGAAAAGGGTTGATGATGCTTCTTCCCCAATTCGTGTGATTTTCCGGCATGAAACCACTGAAGAAAAGTTCTTCCTTGGTTGGGGAAATATTCCGGCAAGAGTTGCGGTAGTAGTAAAAGAAGCATTTGTAAGAGAAACATTCAAAAGAAGGGAAACCATGTTTTTTTGTTGAAAACTAAAATGTAAATAAATGTAAAAAAGAAAAAAAACGAAGAATTAAATATTAATGTGTAAAAGTATTTTCATCAGTGTTATATTTGTAAAAAAATATCTGTCAATGTTATTAAAAATTTATTTAAATAAATACACTTAATTAGTAATTTATTGATGTCTGACAATAATATGCATCCAATAAAACTCCAATCAGTGGGACATACTGACTGGGCGCCCAGTTACCACAGAACGTTGTAAAATTCATATATGTTATTTGTTCATCTATGTGTCTATCAGATATTATCCTCACAAATTATGTTGTAAAATTAACATATTTTTCGTCTCATTCTACGCAGCTTCTTCGACTTGTGGTATCTTCTTCCTTCATTTTTCAGTTTTTTATTTATGTTTTACATTTTGCAATTTCATTTTCGAAGTCATCTTTTTCATTTGTGGTTGTGCTTAAAATTTGTTTGCTTTGGTTTCTTTACCATTCTAAAATTATTGTATTGCCTATAGTAACAACACTAGCAGCTTCTTTGACTTCTAAAATTATGATAGAAGGTTTGGTGGTGAAACACACAAATTGGTCGTTGATTTGACCGTAGAATTGTTGGTGGTAGCAAAATTCCACAATTTTCTATTCATCTCATTTCCTCGCATATCTAGGTCAACTTCGTCGTGAACATCATGTTAGAACACTGATTCTAATTATGTAGACTTAATATTGTATGTGTTTTCTTAGATATATTATTAGACATGTGGATGCATATATATGTATTTGATCATATTTATTATTATCTTAATAAGTTTAATAATCTAATTTTAGTGATCAATATTATAATATAGATAATTATCATTTAATATTATAATACGAGTACAAATTATTAATGTAAACAATTAATGGAGATTCAATTACAATTTATTAATTATTGGATTTACAATTAATTCAACTTCACTTGTAAATATGAGGTACGCTCATAATATAAGTAATAATTATGAAAAAGAATTTTAGCTTCTCATCTAACCATTTTCTTAAAATTATTCATACTCATTCCAATATTCTTTAGATTATTAATTGTAATGATAAATTTATTATGTTTTCTCTGTACTATTTCTAACATCGAATTTCAGTAATTCTAACCTATCCTATTTTGAATCGGTTGATGACATCCTAAAGTCAGATATTAAAATATGTATAATATCTTATACGTTGTCAAATATCGGTACAAATATCCTTTAATCGGGTATGCGATTCGTGTAATCGAACAAAAATAAAGAATCGACACGCATGGGTCAAAAGTCAATTTAAAGGTGAGAAATGGAATAGACACACAACTATTTAGTATTTAATAATCTAAAATTTTTTTCACAAAAAAATGAAGATTTTTTTGTAACTACATTATCGTCCTAGAAATTTGAGGGCAACGATTAAGTGTATATTATGATTGCATTGTGAAATGCATTAACATTTTAAAATGTATTTTAGATTCGTTTATAGAATACTCCAATTTTTTCATTTACATTTTACATTACATTCTCAAAATACGTCATGCTTTTTAATCTTTAACGCAAAATGATCATTCCCACGCATTTTGAATTGTTGAAATTCATTCTAATAATTTTCTGACCAAACTACCTCCCACAATATAAAGCATGTTCTTACCAATGTTTGCATATCAGATGATATACCGGTACGTCAAATTTCGAACAGTAACGTATTTTTTTGGTACCACCCGGTACCGGCTATTAGGGTAAATTTCCAGATTTTTTCGGGTCCGACCCTAAAAACAAATTAAATATTATTTAAAAAAAATAAAATTTTGTACCAATCGTACCGTTCATTACGGTTCGATATATAATTAAATAAATCTTTTTTTCTATAATTAGAATGACATAATAGTATTTTAGTATTTATAATGCATTTTCATAAACATTTTTTACATAATATAATTATTCATTATTTATCATTTAAAATACTTAAATAGATTTATATTTTATAACTGCATTATAAGAATGAATTCTGAAAACATATTTACATTATAATAATACATACAATATATTCTAAATTTACCATAACCAAATTGTGCAAATTTAGGTGTAATTGGGCTTTGATCCAGTCCTACCCAGCCCAATAGATCTCACGGGCCAAGACAAATCTAATAATAAATTACTACTGCAGAATGCAGATCCTCCTGAGTCCCAAATTGTTGATTGTTCTATTCTGAACTTGCATCTTTGGGTAGGTTTCCGGATTATTGACATCTGTTCTGAGGATTGGCTCTTGAAATCCTTTCGCGCTTCGCAGTTTTGCTACATCGTTTCTCCGGCTATTATTGTCTACCTTTACAGCGTTGTATTATTAGCACAAGAACTCCGATTTCCCAACATCT
Organism: Utricularia reniformis; assembly: GCA_009725065.1. NCBI lineage: Eukaryota > Viridiplantae > Streptophyta > Magnoliopsida > Lamiales > Lentibulariaceae > Utricularia > Utricularia reniformis. The sequence continues at coordinate 10,308 of RWGZ01001053.1, read as the reverse complement.
ATTGTTCAATCATGGGCTACGAGAACGACCAGTAAGATATCCCTTATTCTGCACGACGTATTGAATATTAGGGTTTTTATTGTTTTTATAATTCAATTAGATTAGGCACGAAATAATATCGGAATTGGGATCCGTGAATGGTAATCGCATTAATTCATGCTCTTGATTCTTGAACACCATTAAGGCTGGGATTGTCCATGGACTTATTTTTTTGATTGGCGGGTATCATTGTATTGTGTGCGCGTGAAATCAGGTTTTAAACGGAAGCGGTTGATTAGGGTTCCGATTTATATTTGGGTATTTTGGCTACAGTTACCGTGATGAAGATGGTGAGCCATTGATGGACTTTGATGATGATGCATCTGACCGTGATGAGACTCAGCAACATTTCTCTTATGATGATGATTTTGGTGATGGTGAGGTTGGGGCTTACTCTGATCACCGTGAACGATCTCCCACACCAGTTTATAATGACTCAAATTCAAGGCCCCGAAAGCGATTGATAAAAAAATCCTCTGGGAAAGAATCAGTTCCATTGGACTTTGAATTGGATTATGACTACAGTGATGGTGGGGATGCTGATGTTGCAGAGCTTGCAAGAGATGACTACTCAGATGGCAGGAAGATGAAGCATGGGAAATTGGACAGGGTTAAAGGGGTTGAGAGAAAGAACAAGGTAGAGAAAGGGGAACATAAGTTTAAAGTGAATAAAGTTGCATCGGGCAGAATGCCGCAACATGAAGCCGATCCTGAAATGAAAGAGATGTGGGATACCATTGCGGGTGGCAATTCTGAGGTTTGGGCCCATTATTTCATTGCATTTGTTTATTTTCCTTCAAAGATGGAATTTGAACTTTCAAATATTAATTGCGTTTGATTGATATTCAATTAGTTGGTGTGTACAAAATAATCTGATTTTTATTTGAGTAGGATCTGGTAATCTTTGTTCCTAAATATTTGACATGTGACATGCCTTATTAGCATAGAGGCATTCATTTCCAAAGTAGGCCGAACGGTAAGAGTGGTTAGGGTTTCAATCGCCAAGTGCTGTGTGATTTGTAAAAAATACCTTTCCATTCTAAAAATTATGTATTCAAGATGTGATAACTTGGTAAAAAATATATAAGCAATTTATATTTTTGTGCTACGATCTTGGTATTTATATTTATTTCAAATAGGTAGCCATGACATTATGTTAATCTTTTCGTTTATAATATTGTTCTCATACTTGTGGTACAGGGCATATTTTTGTTAGCCGGAATGTTTTATATCTGTTTCAATCCTACCTTATACGGCTCATCAACTCTTTTGGTGTCTTGTTTCTTATTTCTTTTCCAATGTGTCTAATTACAATGATGCGTCTTATAATTTAATATTTTTTACGTGGACCAATAGCATGATTCCATCACGTTCGTACATACCAATGTCATTTTTTTCAGCAGAATCTTAATATCTCATTTTATATTTGTTCATCTGTAGTATAGGAAACGATTTCTCATTAGTCCAGAGGTGTTGATGTTGATCTTCTTGTGAGAATGACTTGTTTTTTATTATTATATTCAAATAAGGTTTTGGACATTTACTTTTGGTAAACCTAGAAAAAAACACTCACCAGTTCTCCTTGCCTCGAGTGAGATACATATTCTTCTCAGAACTGAAGTTTTTGATTTTTTTAATCATGCATTTAGAAATGCGATTTTTTTGGTGTTCAGTTTAGAAATTTAGCTGATTTTTTTTGTATCCTGTAGTTATGTAGGACGGCTGTGGTATTGTTATGGAGTCCTATTTTTTTTCTATTTCCATGGACCGTACTTCGTTCCTCTTTGTATAGCAATCTGACATCTTTGTTTTCATACTTTAAGCAATGCTAGACTATTCTTTATAATTTGGAGAACATGTGTTTGATTTTTGGCTTTAAATGTTAAAGGATGACCAAGAAGGGCCAAGAACGGTGGATGATGATAATTTCATCGATGATAGTGGTGTGGATCCTGCTAACCGGTATGGAAGTGATTACGACCACTCTCCAAGTCGAGCACCCCAGGTTGGAATCTTGTTTGAGTATAGATTTTAGTTCTCTCTCATTGATTAAAAAAATATGAATTAAATTTCTGATTCTCTATGCATAAAATCAAGAGGCTAATTTTGTTTGCATATGTGGTTATTTATTTATTTGGAGTAATTCCCCAAAATATGGTCTTTTAGACAGATCTGATTGCATGTTCTATTTGACGTGCAAATTCTCCAGACTCGCACATTTTTTCTAATTTCATCGAGAATTTTGCAAATCCTCAAACACCATTACATAGTTACTTTTTAGTCTCTGTCTATCTCTCTCTGGCTGCATGTGTTGCCACTTGCTTAATGCAGTTGCATATAACATAACTCGAATGGAGTACCAAATTTACTACATTTGATCTTTTTTATAATCTTGCTTTGATTAAATTTGTCCTATGCAAACATTTTTAACCCTGCTTTCTCTTCTTTCGATCGTGAATTACGTTTTTTGTTCTTAATGGATTTATATTTTGAGTAAGATGCAGTAGGTGTTCCAGGAAATTACTGAGGGATTTTTATTTTTCCCCGTGGATAATTTTGCAGGCAGAAGAAGGTGAAGATAATGAAATAGAAGATCTCTTCAAGATTGGAAAGAAGAGGAAGAAAAATGAAAAAAGTGCTGCAGAAATCGCATTGCTTGTTGAGAATGTCATGGCTGAGCTGGAAGTGGTGGCTGAAGAAGATGCAGAACTGAATAGACAGGGAAAACCTGCCATAAACAAGTTGAAGAAGTTATCTCTTCTTACGGATGTACTTTCAAAGTTAGCTCACTTTTTTTTGTATTGGATTTCATTTTTTTATTATTTGGATTTTATGATTGCTTGTTGATCTTACAGGAAACAGCTTCAGCATGAGTTCCTTGATCATGGCGTATTGACTCTATTGAAGAATTGGCTTGAGCCTCTCCCAGATGGAAGCTTGCCAAATATTAACGTCCGTGCGGCTGTTCTCAAGATTCTGAATGATGTATGGATTAGTTTTTTCTTTGTGATGCATTTAACATATGCCATATATTTGATTGTGACATTTGGATCACCTACAGCTTCCAATTGACTTGGAACAATATGATCGTAAAGAACAACTGAAGAAGAGTGGCCTTGGAAAGGCATGAAATTACTGCATGTGATTTTTCAAAAGGTTTAGTGTTTTATCAGCTGTGAATTCCATTCTTGTAGGTTATTATGTTTCTGTCAAAGTCTGATGAGGAGACAACAGCAAACCGGAAACTTGCTAAAGAGTTGGTTGACAAATGGGTAACATAATTGTATTTTGTTCTTTCCTTGACATAGCACAGAGTTTTTTGATGAATGCTATGTCTTGTTAGGAGCTCGGAATGATAAAATTTATTTTCAGCATGTTATTTTTAAACATATTAGGATACTGACGTTGTAACATAATGATGCAGAGTCGGCCAATATTCAACAAGAGTACAAGGTTTGAAGACATGAAAAACTTTGAGGAGGAAAGAGTATTGAGGAGACCAGCGAAAAAGTATTATCCTATGCATCACTATCTGTGGGGCATGTATGCTTTGATGAATAAATCATCACTCGCCAACTAAAATTTCTATACTGAATGTACAGAATATTGAATAAAGCCACTGGAATGTCTTCACGCGATGATGACCTTGATTTAGGGTATTCAAAGTAAGATGCGATGTGGTAACAGTTGCATGGTGCCTTTCAGCAGTTGTTTTTCCTGGTTTGACGTGTGAAGGAGTTTGCTACTGTTGTTTTGCAGGGGTTCAAAGTCTGGTTCTTCATCTTCTTCTAGGCAGCAAGCAGCAAAACCTGAAGCAATGTCCATGGATTTTGTGGTACGCCCTCAATCCAAGATTGATCCCGATGCTATCCATGCACGATCTAAACAAGTAGTTCAAGATCCGCGTCGAGCAAAGGTACGATACATTAACGAGGGATGAATGTGGTATGGTATTAGGAATGCTTACTTATTATCAATTTTTGGAACAGATGAACAGAAAGTTACAGCTACTGAAAGCACCCAAACGGAGGCAACTTCAGGCAACAAAAATCAGTGCAGAAGGTAGGAACATGGTAAAATATCTGTAATCCACCTGCGCTCTAAGCAAATTTTATGACTTCTTTTTCTTCTTTGGAGAACCAATCCTGTGTACTTATAGTGTGTATTGGACTTGTGTATTGGCCATTTCTATTCATATGGTGATATGGATCTTTAAAAATTAAGTCTTCAAATTTAATAAGAATTTTGAATAAACTATTAACTTGCTCGTGTTCATGCTTAGGTGATCACTGTCACTGTCAGTGTAGTTAATGTATGGTAATTGTATTATGCAATGCTGTTGATTGGTTAATGTTTTGTTGGTATATTTTTTTAGTATTATTGGACAGATTGCTTGACCTGAAGTATCTCATGTAATTTTCCATTTAAAGTTAAACCCCACAAATATCATGTGGTTGGTCATGCCTACCGAGCACATTTATATATGTAAATGGGTCGCAGATCATCTTATTAGCATTGCTTGATCAGTCATGTCGATCGTCATCACGGATCATTACTTATAGTCCCATGGTACATCATTCTTCTTTAGTAGTCCTTTGCAACAATTGTTCATCATCATGATGTCTCGTGAGAGTTAATCTTGAACCTTCTAGGTTAGTATCCAATCCTCGAAAATCCATGTTCGCCAAATCACATGGTGAAACAAGTCAAATTCGTCCCAACCCTAACTCAAAGGGACAATAATTGTCAACTTCTTTAGGGCTAAAATTGTCATTCAAGGATACCATCTCGTTTTTAAGACGAACTTTCATTGCTCTTGAGCTTTCCTCGTCTTTGTTGATATCTTAATCAATGAGTCAAGGGTTACTCTATACTCCAATCTATTATCTGATCATGTCAAAAAACCAAATCTGGGCATAGTCGATTAAGGGTTATGATGATATTGTCGCACCCCATTGTGGCTGCAAGGCAACCTAGCCTAGTTGTCGTAACAAATAAACTAGTATACATAAGCCATTAAATGTAGTTCGGGGGAAAAACACATGATAACTTGAATTTAAAAACCACGACGACTCCTAGATTTTGGGACCAACGGGCGACTACTTCACATTTGTAGCTCATGGTTTCTTATCACCTACAAATCTACTCAGTCATGATCTAATAATTGAACTTCATTTAAAATATTTAAAACATCATAGATAATATTCTTCAGGAGAAATGATGTTGGTAGACTCAAATTTGATAAATTTAATTCTAAAGTTTTTTGGGTTAATTTAATTCTTTAAGTTTACAACATCTATCAACCAAAAAATGTCAATTATTTTGTCAAAAATTACAAAGTATATAAATCAGTTTTTCTATTTTCATACTTTGGATATTACAATTATTACAAAGTACAATCATAAAACTCTATAGATCAAATTTGACAAAATCTTAAAACTATGAAAACTAAATTTGACAAAATCATAAAAGAATGAGAATCAAATTTACATATCGTCCAATTATAATGTTGTAAACACAATAACTATGAGATAGCCCTAAACTCAATAAAGAAATCTAAGAACAATATGTACAATCCCACAATCACCATCAATTAAAATAAAATCCACAAATTTTCAATTTTCAAGTCATAAAATTAATTTTCTTGCAATATACAAACAAGAAACAAAACAACAAAGATACTAGTGAAAAACAACTATTAATGGGTTTGTTGGGTCAACTTTTTATGATTGAGGTTTGGTAAGATACGGTAAAATATAATAATCATAAATTCATAAATATATTTGATAAAATTATAGTATCTTAATCATAATTTATGTAAAAATATTAATATCCACTTATATATAATATAACAAACATAATTATATTTTAATTATTAAAAATATGAATAAATTAATAATTTCTTAAATCATGATAACACCACAATTAATTTTAACCACGATGATAACATCATAATTTTTATACAATAAACACACCACAATTTTGTTTTTATTTTATATAATTTAAAAAAATCACGATTTAAAAATCTTACCATATCTCACACCACCCCGTGAACCGAACAAGCCCAATAACTTTCACGAGAACTTCTTCTACTCATCTAGAAAACAATACAACTAAAAGAGAAACAAATCCACAAAAAGCAGATGAAAAATCACATAAATATAATGAAAACAAGTCCATATTTTAACAAGGCAATAAATCACCACACAGTAAAAGAAATTGCACAATTGACTGGATCACTCATCATCCGAGTTATCAAACTTTATTTTTGTTGCTTTTGGTGCATTAGCATCAATCTCCTTGAAATGAGCACCATATAACTTTGACTCCTGCACTAACATTCGATACCATATCAACTTGCGATAATGCACATTTTGTTACCATAAGCATATATAAACAGATGTGAAATTATGACCTTTTTCTTGACATGAGTCCCGAATTTCAGCAAATCTTCCGGAACAATCTGCTTAGCTTCCCGAAGAACATTTACCAACTCTCCAGCAAGACCCTGTTAACAGTTACTTTAAAGAATGAAGCTAGAGTAGTTATATTATAAATGCGTGTTACCTTGTTCTCCTTTGTAAAAAAAGTGTGAGCGACTCCCTTTTTACCAGCCCGTCCTGTACGACCAATACGGTGCACATAATCCTCAGTTGTGAGGGGGAAACTGTAATTTATTACAACTTCTACGTCAGGGATATCAAGTCCTCTTGCGGCAACATCAGTTGCTATCTGGATAAGGACCAAGAGACACAGGGCGCATTCATTAATCTTCATGTATTGTGATATACATGAAATATTTAACTCTTCGTAGATTGTGACTACCGTCAAGATAATAAAAATGTTGAAGCTTTATGAGAAAAAACACCAAAGAAAATCGTCATGGTTCTTAGATAGATAACTTTCATCTAAAACTTGGTGAAAAGAAGTACTACGTAAGCGATACGCCGAATAAACACCCCACAAGATAAATCAACAGTAAGACAAACAAGATCTAAATAACGTACCAAAAGGGGGCATGATCCTTCTTTGAAAAGGGACAATGCCTGGTTTCTAGCTTGCTGGGATTTGTCACCGCTAATAGAGACAGCCTTCCATCCTCTTGGAATCGGAATTTTCATGATAAATCACACAAGCGCATCTCAGTAAACAGAATGTTTTTAACCAGCAAAAGGTGATTCGTCATATACAAAACTGAAATAGAGAGGGAAGTACCTCTTTTGAAGCATAGTCTCCACCCATGATGCTTCCTTCTTATATAAAACAAATACTAAAACCCTATTCCTTAAAAAATTAATGAACTTATGATTAGCTCGCTTTAAAACAGGTTCAGGAGTAAACCAATGGAAAATATGTAACATAAAAAATTGGAAAAATAAGCTCGAGATAAACAATGACACATTGTATAGCTTACTTTCTAGACTTATGATACTTTTCTAGCAAAGCCTGCAGCCTCTCGTTACGAGCTTGTTCATTTAACACCTGTGCCAAGGAAAAATCATATCATATAGGGCATAAAAATATTAAAAGTGTAGTAAGGAATTTAATCATATAAATTTACCGAACATATACCTCAACAATTTGCATGACATCATGGTTGGCCGATAAATCTTCTGAGCCAACAACCACCTGAATACAAAAAAATCAAAATAACTTCTAAGAAAAACAGCAGAAAATCTAAGCACATTAAGGCAATTGGCAGTTAATCATGCCTTTACTGGTAAAGGGTCCATAAATTCTTGGGCTAACTGATGCACAGGCAGAGGCCATGTTGCACTAAACATTACCATCTGGCGATCTGGAAAAGCNAGCGGGAGTTAGAGCTCTGGCTGGGGGAGGAGGTGTAGACCGATATCTAGGCCTCCCCATTATCACTCCACGCCTGATGATTTCTTCTTCATCGGTACTGCGCTCGTCAGGATCACTCTCGTATCATCTGCTTTTGGGAACAGGGATTGATACAGCCGGTGGTTCTGTTCCACTTTTCTCCGACGTAATTTACAGTACCACCTTCCTGACGACAGCTTCCAGATCCTGTAAAGTGAATGTTGGTGCTAGGAGACTGTCGGGAAGCACGTCACTATCATTTGTCGGAGTTCCAGTCGCCATGCCTTTGATTATCCTATCCTTGGTAGAAAACTCAAATGGGATTAGAGAATCGTCCCCGCGGACGGCGCCAAACTGTTATGGTCCCTTTTTAGGGGGTACCAACAGTCGTCTGGTTCGTTTAGCAAACGAACTCGGTTCTGATTTGTTTTAGATGTGGAAGACGATTAAAAGCTGGAAATAAGTAAATGCACAGCGATGTATAGTGGAAATCCCAGGAATTGGGGTGAAAACCACTTGACTAAGAGCAGATTATGCTCTTAGCCTGTTCACTAATCGAATAATTCATAATCAATACTACAGAGGCTAAAGAAAATGACAAGGAAAAGAAAGCGGTAAGAACTCCGGCTGGGTAACGGCCTGTTCTTCCGCGTCCAAAGGGTCCTGCTATTTCCGTCATATTGCCCTGTATTTATAGAGTTCATAGCGTGTGTAAATCACGCTCTGTAACCGTCTCTGACAGGTTTGTTAGAGGTTGTTATCGTGGGATGTAAAACGAGGTTAGGACCGAGGCGTGGTCTGCATGATCGGGCCCGAAGCGTGGTAAACGTGGGAAGGCTCGAAGCGTGGAAAACGTGAGTTGTAACCGTTCTGTAACCGTTCGGACCGAACCCAGGAGCCAGCTGGCAGAAAACGCTTTATTTCGTTAAGGTTATCTTCGGTCCTCTCGCTGAACATTGGGCCGCTCTTTCTTACTTGTGTAAATAGGCTGTAGGAGTTCGTTCTCACTATTTGAATCGGCCCAACGGTTGCTGGGTCTTACCCATCACAAGGTACCCGATCCCAAAGTTCTCATCAATTTATCCTTATTAGGATAATTTTCTTCATTTATATTTATTTCCTTTCTCTTTAGGAGAATTTTATCTTTAGAATCAATAGGTCTTTCACGCTTCAGACGTGCTTTAGACTCATTGGCAATCTTATTTTGTTCAACATGAAATTCAATTTTAATTGAGGTATTAACTGCTGGAATATATGATTTAGTAATCCTTTTAGTTTCATTAAATGTATCAGGTAGTTCATTTGCCAACTTTTGTAAATGAAACTGAACTATGTTTTCATACCGGCCAGTATACCGTATGGCGAGTTGGAACAAAAAGAGCAAAACCACGCTACTTTGAAAGCAAAAACACACAAGGTTGAGCACAAATAGCAAAAACACGTGAGTAATCTTTTGAACTTCAAGCTCACTTTGTTTGGTACGATGATCAAGATAAGATAAAGATGAATTATTCCAAACAATTTCATTTTAATTTTTATTCTTATCTCCCCCTAATGTTGGGAAGTTTGATTCATCAAACTTACAATCATCAAATCTAGCTTTAAATAAATCTCCAGTTATAGTTTCCAAATATCTTATTATCGAAGAAGATTCAAACCAAACATATATTCTCATTATTCGTTAGGGTCTCATCTTAGTGTGTTATAGTTGAGTAATTGGAATATATACAACACATCCAAATATTCTTATATGAGAAATCAGTTGTTCTTTACCAAGAACAAGGTATAATGGAGAGAACTTATGATAATCAGTTGGTCTAATACGAATCAATGCTTCGGCATGTATAACAGCATGTCCCCAACATGACATTGGTAGCTTAGTGTTCCTAAGTATCGGTCTAGCAATCAATTGTAAACGTTTAATCAATAATTCTGCAAGATCATTCTGTGTATGAACATATTCTGCAGGATGTTCAACATCTATTCCTAATGTCATACAATAATTATTGAATGTTTCAGACGTAAATTCACTAGCATTATCAAATCTTATTTTCTTAATTGGATAATCTGGAAAATGAGCTCGTAACCTTATTATTTGAGTAAGCAATCTTGCAAATGTTTGATCACGAGTTGATAGTAATGACATATGTGATCATCTAGTTGATACATCAATCAGTACCATAAAATATTTAAATGGTCCATATGGTGGATGTACCGGTCCACATATATCACATTGAATACGCTCTAAAAATGTGATTGATTCATTTTTATTCATTCATTCATTCTCCATACTTATGTTACTCTTTAAAAATTGGCAGCTGAAAACCTCTACGTTTACTTCTCTTCAGACGTACCTGGGGAGGGATGGCGGTCATGAACTAATAACAAGAATTATAACATGTGATGAGAATCCTAGGACCAAGTACCCTGCAATGGATGAGG
>RWGZ01001052.1:191848-344171 GCA_009725065.1 Utricularia reniformis | reverse complement strand
ATTGACTAGTTAGACTATTTTCAAGCTTTACACTATACAATTAGCTATATAAACTTGAGATATGAAGCAATGTTTTAAAACCAATACAATTAGTTTTGGATGACGAATTTTCCATCTAAAACCTATAAAAGAGAATGATTTATGATGGTTTATTGGCATAGTCAATTTTTTTCATCACTTGCACTTTTATTCATCAATATTTTTTTGTAATTTTGGTCATTAATTTGAATAATCGTTTCTTAATGCCCTTTCATTTCAGGTATTAATGGGTTCAATTGCTTGTCATTTGGGTTTTGAAAGATCTCACGTTGCATTTACATAAATGAAGTTGACCCTAAAGTCTATTTAAATATTTTAATCTTTTAAACTCAAACGTGGCGATTATAGAAGATGACAATTAATTGTACTTTTTAGACATGTATAAGTTTTGGCTCAATTCAAACTTTACAATTCGATCGTTTTTAGGCGAAAATTTGAATCATCATTGATTTATAATAAAATTTATCTCTAAAAATGCAAAAATTTTAATCACCACGTTTGAGTTTTAGCCAAACATGATCGAGCATAGTTTCTATAATTAAATCAAATCCACTGCATTTTTCACAATATTCCAAATAAAATAAGCATTAGTTACAACGCTCCTTTCATTAACCACCCAGACCAATATTAAATAATATTCATCATCTACGTAATTTTGATCACTATATATGTATAAGTAATAATATAATAAAGTATGAAAGTGAACTTTGTTTAGTATGTAGTTATATTTATAATAAATAAAAACACTAATAGTCAACACAAATTTTTAGCGGTTCACGTCTAAAAGGAATCTAGTCTCGCTGTATAAAATGGAACCATCTAGGGTTAGGGTTCGCTCCTACACAGAGAAAAGAAGAAGAAGAAAAGGAAGAAGCTTTCAATACATGTCTGCTGAACCTCTTCTTCTTCGATCTCTTCTTGTTGTATAAAAATCTGCAGGAACAGAATCAGTTAATTCTCAATCCAATGAAGAAACGTCAAGCAGCCTACCGGAAACCCGACGACCACTATCACATTAACTCAACAAACTCAGCACCCACCGTGCAAACGGTGAGGTACGGCGAGTGCGAGAAGAACCAAGCAGCGAATATTGGTGGTTATGCTGTTGACGGATGCCGGGAGTTTATGGCGTCGGACGAAGAGGGTACTAGTGAAGCCTTCTTTTGTGCCGCCTGTGGCTGCCACCGGAACTTCCATAGGCGGGAGACTGGTATGGAGATTGTAAGCAATTGATTGATGCACTTTTTTGGTGTGATTGCAGCCCAGAAAATATTAGGTATGAACAAGCTTTTAGTCTCAATTATTGGGTTACTCAAATGGATAAAAGTGTGTAGGAAGATCCCTACCCTACACTTTTGGATTGGTAAAACGAGCTCTGATCCCGACCGTAGATTATTGTTCTAGCTCAGTAATTTATATTTGTTAAATGTTCATTGCATGAAGATATTTTTTCATTCACTAAGTTGCCTTTTAATATTTTTACCATTTATGTTATGGCTTTAGATATTCAGATTCGGTTTTAATTACGATAGGAGCGTGGATAAAAACTATATATAAGAGAGCAAGAAACAAAAGATAAAAATGTTTGCAAAATCAATGTGGGATTATAACATCAATTATCTCATAATCCAAATCAATGTGGGAATATTAGAGTATTAATATCATCCTTTGGATGATAATCACCGAATGATTATAAATCATCTAGGTTAAACCAAGAAGGGTGCTAGGAGTGAGATCCGGGATACGAGTATGTGATATTCATTAATTTTACGAATCAGATTAGAATACTTGAAGAATTTATGCATTAAAATATATCAATATAGTATTTTACTGCATTTTATTTGACAATCAAATAGTATTCTAGTCATTTCGATATCTAATTTGTTCGATTGCTTAAAATTTCACACAAAGTATTTTATAATATTTTTATTACATTTTTTAAAGATTTCTATATTTTTTTAATTTATTTTAAATAATACAAGAGAAAAAAATATAAGAAAGCAAATTACATAGGAGTAAGGAGATCGTGAATGCACTATAACACAACGAGCAAAGAATTACATTTCTAGAAATGAGAAAACGCCAGAACCGTATTATTTTATTTTTCCCAATAAATGGCCTAAATGCTCTAATTCAGGTATATGTTAATTTCGCTGCTGGTACATGTCAAATCTTAAACTAGTATATTTGAGTACATGTACCCAGACTTGAGTCCTGATTCATTGGATTAAAATTAATTTTTTGTCCAATGTTAACTTTTACTTCCTCATTGAAATTATACATGGATTTGGAGTACACTGAATTTGACATATTAAAATATTAGGGTTAATTACTCTAAATAAGAAGAGTAGAATTGTATTATAATGTATATTTGAAGTTAAAAAAGAACATTTTCTCTTTCACTGCATATTTTTATGGATTTCAAAAATCCAGATTTATTGTAGGTAACAATAATTTATTACACGAGATTTCATGTTGGCTTATTTGCTTTTGTTATTTTTTCTTTATGCATTAATAGATTAATGAAAAGTAATAAAGAAATTAAATGTACAAATACATCAAAGGATTTTATTGAAATTCCACAATATTTCCATATAATATGTAAATGGGATTAGGGGTGAGCATCAGAACTCTTCATCCACCCACACCCGCAAACCCAATCTGATCCACCCATCAGCCATCAGTTTATAATCTTAAAAAAATATTTACAGATTCAAATTTAAAAATCCGTTTATAAGTGAGCGGATGGTGGGCTTTAAAGTCCAACCCGCTCCACCCGTTACTAAACCCGTTAATACAAAAACTCCTTTTCATATTCCACTCTAATTTCTTGTAGTCTCAGTTTCCACCGTCCATTGTTAGTCATTTATCATATCCCTAACTTTTCATTGTGTGGTATGTGTGAGACTCTTGAAGATGCTGGAAAGTGACGAAAAGGTTGAATCTCAAGTACCCAAACCTCCTATCTTACCCCTATTTTTTGAAGGGAAGTTTTTGATGTGGCTGGAAATGTGATAAGTTTGTATTTTATTATGATTGAAAATGTGCGTTCAGGGTTGAAGAAGTTTTTATCTTATGAATCTTGATAATCAGATTTAAGATTCTGCTAGCTCTATATGCATTTTATTGTCTTTATGAAAAAATAAAAAATGATTATCTTTTACATTGTATTGCACCTGCACCCGTCATTCGCCCGCCCGCACCCTCACCCACTCAAACTGCATGATTTGGTAGAAAAATAACAGGTTTTGGGTTTTCATTTTTATCACCCGCCAGTGGGCAGTGGTGGGTTGGGTGAATCTTTCGATTTTCATCCGAATTAAACCCGCCCGTGCTCACCCCTAAATGGGATCTAGACATATATTTCATTATTCATCACTTTCTTTTGATTAAATGCAAATCACTCGGGTAAACACCCTACTCAATTAGTTGTGCATCAATATGGATCCCCTACTTTCATGAATCAATCTCTTCATGAACAAGTTCGGTCTTCCAAATCCTGATCTCCACTTAATCAATTAATCCGTACAAACTCAGTCTTCATAAGTTGATCTCATTACAATCTTCATTATATCATTTGGTCGGTAGTGTTGATCGAAAAAATCAATCAATCATGTATTCAATGACTAAGTATTTTGTTTACTCGATCGACTTTGGCAATTCATATCATCCAGTATCCAAACCTAACAATGTTGGTATTTTGGGCATGGTTTAGTTATTTTAACTTAATTTAAATAAAAAGTGAATGTAGAAATTTCAAAGAGATTTAACAAAAAATGAACACCCGAGCTAAGGACATTTCCTTTTACCATTGTTCGCGTGGAAAACACATTCTCTATCTTCACACTTTTTATATATTTTACAGATCATTTTTGTTTGTTATCATTAATGTTAATATTTAAAGAATATAAAATTTCCTCTCCAATATTATTGTGCATGATTTATATATATATATTATAGACTAATTGCGTATTTATTTGAATTTTGGACGAAACAATATTATAAATATGAGAAATTGATTGATAATCATTCTAATATAGTAAATCTTGTAGGAAATGAAGAAAAAATCTCTAAATGAAGAAAATATTTGGACAAACAATCTTTGATGAACAAAAATAAGTACTTTGGTGAAGGGGAAATTTNCAATGATTTGATTGGTAATAAAATATCAAGATTATCTCTCATTTTTTAAAATGAGTCTTTTTCTTAAAACTAAATATGTAATTAATTAGTACATGTCTTAGAAATATATAAAAATATGGCATGATACATTAAAAATGCTCCAATATAAATTTTGAAACATTATTTATCATTAATATGTTTTAAAATTTTAAATTATTTGCTTTTTAAGGGACAAAAAACACTAATACTTGCTTTGCGTTTGACAGGCGATATCCATTAGTAATAAATTAAGTTATTTTACTGACCGTTGTATTTCGCTGACCTGGAAAATTCCTCCAGCTGTACCCGGTGTCCAAGGTGGTTGACTGCCGAACAAGACGACCATTGCAACCGGCAGTTCCCCGTAGCCAGTTTTGCCGTTATATCCACTCTAATCTCTTGTCCAGATCAGAAAATAAAGAAACCTTCTGAATCTGAATTTCCGGTTAGGGTTTATCGAGAGCTTCGTCTCTTCTTATGCTCTCTGATAATCTCCAATTTGAATGATGGCGCAACCTGCCGTTGCATTGCCCTCCAAAAATGAAGAATCTGCTGATCATTCGGAAGGGGCCGTGTTATTAACCTGCGCCTGCTGCTTCCAGTTCCCCTGTCTTGGGTCCAGAGAATCGGATTCCTGGAAAAATATTTCGGCGCCGGAAATCAGTCAATGGAGTTGGTGGATTAAAGGTGTAGACGGATTGAAGAAGATTAAGGAATGGTCGGAGCTCGTGGCAGGGCCTAGGTGGAAGACATTCATTCGAAGGTTCAATAAAACCCCCGGCAGGGTCAAGCCTACAAGATTTCAGTACGATCCCCTGAGTTACGCGCTCAATTTTGACGAGGGGCCGAGGGAGGACGTTGTGCTCGACGGCGACATAGCTTTCCGCAATTTCTCGGCAAGATATGCATCCATTCCCGCGGGCCGATCTATGAATCAGAACCCTTTGCCACAAGATCCGTAATCCATTCTCATACATACTTTATTTGGATACCTATGTACAATTATAGGTAGAAATTCAACTATGGGAATAGTGTTGATATAGCATAATACATAAGAGAATTACTTATGATATCATTTCATTTATAATTATAATATTTATATTTAAACAACGGATGTGAGATATATTTGAACACTTCTTTCAAATCGATTTATTTTTGTCACATAAATCTGATACGTTTTTCTACCATAGTTTTTTTGTTTAAACATGTATGGACCAGTCAGAAATCCACCTTGCAGTTCTAATACCATTTAGAAATTCAAGATTCAATGGCTGAAAAAGTATCGATATACCTCAATTCATACAAAAAGTCAAACACATTGAAAATATTAAACTAAATAAATTACTTATATATCATTTTCTTTATAAATTAAAAAATTTCTATTTTCACAGTTTCCACCTATTTTACTAAGTTGAAGTTATCATTCGTATCTTAGCACAATGTACAAACGTCAAACAACATAGTTAAGATGAGTAGATATATCTGCCTAAGGATCAACTCGGCCAAAAATTTCATCGTCTATGTCACTCTGGCCATCGTTGAATCCCCCCATGTCATCATCGCTCACTTCATCACTACTCTCTTCCAATACGACTTCATTCACTTGCTGCTTCGCATAACGTTCGCAGTATTCTAACAATCGAAGTAAACAGAAGGAATATATACAGATTCACGTGGAAATTCGGAAAAAAGCTTGAAAAACTTACCTTTCACTTTCTTCTCGTATTGAGCCTTGTCTTTGATCATGAGGGAGGCTGCATCCCCATTCAATGGATCTGCCGAATTTGGATAAAGTAGAAGCTGTGGGAGGAAAACTTCGAACACGTTTATTAAATCTGCAAATCAACAACAAAGTCTTGAAATTCATGATTCAATGGACTGGAAGAGTGTCGATGTAGCTCAGTACATAAGAGAAGTGAATCACATTTAAAATATTAGGCCACACATATCACTATACTTATAAACTGTAATATTTGTATTCAACATCAGATATATTTCAACACAAAGGATTCAATACATTTCAACAGAAAGAAGAATTGGGAAGCGGATTAACTTACCGAACATTGGGCTCCAAGATTGATTTATCACATCCAAGCAAACAGATCCAGATCTTCAAAATATTGCATAGAAATTCAAATACAAATATGCAATTAATAGTCAAGCAGTTCTAGATAGCATTTTCAATTACTTTTGGCAATCTAAAGAGCAATTAAAATATCTAGAGTGTAAAGATAATCTATTTGGAGTATACGATTGATCGAAAAATACCCCCCTTAGAGCAAATCTGCAAGCACTCATGTCATTGTCTGCTTATATCCTTAACGTACAGAAACAAAAGGCTAAAAACTTACAGTTCATCAACATTGGGGTGGAAAATTTTGTTCACAAATACAATGGAAGGAGATTTGTAAGGGTAAGCATCAGGAATTTCAACACGAACTTTCCAAACTCCACCTTCATACAAACCTGCAATAAAAAAGTTGCCAAAGACAAATGCGATCTTCAAATTAACTAAAATCAACAATGTACTAACAGAAGAATATTAGCATCACATTGAGAACTAGATTACTTTCTTTAGGTCCATGAAATTCTATGTTGAACTCGTTTGCACGATCATCAATAGATTCCACATTATAATCACTCATCATTCTACAACAAAGCAGGGGCCAAAAAGTAAAGAATAATTGGCGGATTATAAAAAGGATATTACAACAAAGCGAAAACCACATTAGCTGTGGAAAGCGATTCGCACAGTTTCATAACATCCATATCCCGCCTCTTGCTAGGGGATGACATTTTCTTGTGCAGCTAACTGATTACTGCCTATAACCAAAATGTTGTATCCATAAGAAACTATACTGGCAATAGTTTTAAAACCAAAAACTGCAATGGTGTTCATTTTATGAGACCGGAAATATTAAGCATGAGGAACGTAAACAACGCAAAACATAAAAGAAAACCAGATCATGAATTGCTTTTCAGCAAGATTTTTTTATTTTTACATCTTCATTTTACTTTTGCTTAGAAATTCAGCTGATTATGTAAGAAAAAATGCATTAATTTTAATGAACATAAAAAATCAGTAAAAAAAGAAAATTGTCAAAACACATAACAAACAAAATGACTAGGCCAAGAGAATGGCTTTTCTTCGTTCTCCTTTCAACTATAAAGTAGAATTTTCAATGTGGAACACCTCACATATGAATTTTAAGTGCTCCAACAAATAGCTTTTAAAAGCTGATGATGAAGCACCAGCCCACTAAGATAGTCAGTCTTTTCAATTGAGGCAATGCTTTATTATCTTTAATTATTCCAAAAACACGCATAACAAAGGCTAGAGTGCACTCTTCGTTATGAATTACCCATTGGTGGTCAATTTCCTCAATAAAAAAATAAAACCATCCACTCTACAATGCTAATGGAAACACAACGCACCAGCAATTCATATTTTTCCAAGTTTACATCAAACGAAGATATGAATCCAGACCACCAAAACTTTGGTCGATAACAAACTACTTGTTAAACAATTCACAATTCAAATCAAATAGATTCATGTGCAATCACGAAAAAACAACTTGGATCAATCAAAAGCAAGCACCCAGGAAATGCTACAAAAGCATCAAAACAGGAAACCTGATTGAGCCAGTTACATAAAAGACAACTGGGTACCAATTTCATCCACAAGGCAGAGGTGACAAAACAATAACAAACACAAATACGACCGAGACGAATGTAGGAGCGTTGATTTCGTTGCGTGTAGAAGATGTTTATTTGAAAGCGAAGCAACATTGAAAAAAAACATTAAAGAAAATGACAAAAATTGAACAATGGGGTGTGGGTGGCCATGGGTGTACGGATATTAGTATGGTATTCAACGCTCATCTGATGGGTCGTCGGTGGGCAACTCTCATTAAAAACTATCGAAATGAATGGAATTCTTCAACTTGTTACGATGCACACATGAAACAAAATGATGTTATTTGATTTTTTTTTTTAATTATATTTGTTCTTTATGTGAAAAATGGTTAATGTGTTTTCACAATTTTGTTATATAATCTATCTCTTTCTAAATTATTCTATTAAGATATCATAAACGAGAATATGATTGCTTTTAGGAAAAGGTGGAATCAACTATACTCATTTTTATAAAATTAAATATTTTTATAAATTAAATTGATAAAATATTTGGAGTTTTAGATTTGGAGTTTATGCAATTCTCAACAAACCTTAATATTTATTTATGTTGTATTTATTTAATATTATTTTATTTAAAAATTATAGTCGAATCGAAAATCTAACTTTTACAATTTTGGTGAATCGATCTAACTAACTGATGCCGCATAGTCATTGTTCCTCCCTAGTCCCTTCTAAGTTCTAATTAGTCTAAGCAACACAATTTTGTAGGTATATATTGGCAACATTGTACTCAACTCACATAGTAGTCAAATGGTACATTCAATTATAATTCAATCAATATAAAATTAAGATATAAGTTTATGATCATATTGTAAAATTGTAGTTGGAGTTAGAAAATTTTTGCAAACATATATGAATCATATGAGAAATATATATAAACTTGTGTAAGAAGATTACAATGTAATTTGAACACATTAATAAATGGTCTAGTAAAAACTAAAATGTTCATAATGAGCCTATCAGCATAACAATTACCTAACCTTAACAAATTTGATTAGATCTGAAAACATTGATTAAAACTCTTATTTGACTAAATTGATTGATCAATGGTTGTTAATGTATGGATCAATAATATCAAGTCGATATACAGTAGGATCGAACACCCGTTTGAAATAGACACGATCGACATGTATGTTTACATGTTACGTTCTGCTGTACCAGATGGACCAAGGGTATGCCAATTGTGGGGACTACTATCGACATTACCATAGATGGTTGGTCGGTAACATATATGTCAATAAAGATTGTGCCAATCCTAGACCGCATTGGCATGACTTTTAAGCATGAAAAGTTCATTTTATGGTCTTGAGGAATGGTAAATAAGATAGGATAAATCATTATGTAATTTTATATTCTGCATTCTCTTCTATAACAGGGGAGTTGAGGGTCTAGAAGACAAGTTCTGAGTATGGCATAACTCTAACTATTGTTTTGTTGTATTCATACTCCGTTTGTGATATCACTTCTTGGGTTTGTTGCAAGTTCTGAGTTTTCCTCTAGAATCTCGAGTTTTTCACGTAAAAAACTTGATGTAATCCTAAAGGCAACCTATTACAAACAGTCATTGTAAATTAAATAAATTCAAAATTACAAAGTAAATATTTTCTCCAATAGTTTTGACAAAAACAGTTTTCAAAGTTTACAAATATGACAAATTCGGTTCTCGTATGGCAAAATTAGTCCCCAAAATTCAAGGATCAATTTCGCCATACACATTAAACTTTGGGAACTAGATTAACCAAAATTTACAAAGTATGAAAACTAATTTTTCCAAAAAATAAAGTTTGGGAACTAGTTTTGTCTTCAAAAAACTTTGACAATTAATTTTACCAAAATTAAAAAATTTCGGGGATCAAATTTGTCAAATCATATAAATTTTAAAAACCTTAAATACCATATGCCTCCAAAATAATCATGTCACATACCAAATAACAATCTATTTCTACTGGACCATCAATCATTCAATAGTTAGTTTTGGTCTGTAACTTAAGTTAATTAGATGGTTTGCGAGATCGGGTATTGATCAAATATACCAAAATCCCCTATTGAGATCTGGTTATTAAATATGCAATACAATTTGCTGTATTTCTTTGTTTTTCCTTGAGTTGTTCTTTATTATGTTTGATAATTTACTTTTTGTTTGCCGTACATGATCGCAAGTAGTGTAGTTAGGGATTATAGATCTATCTAATGATGAATCAATGGACCAATAAAGATTAAGACAAATAACTTCTTGTCTAAAGCGGCTCCTAGCGCCTTCGTGTCTCTAACTTAGTTTCATCTTCATGCATCTTTTGTCTTGGTCATACATTAATTTTGAGAAATGGTAATGTAAGATGAGTAAATGTAAATTTATAATGTAAATAAGCTAAGCATAATGAATTAAGTTAAAGCATAAATATATCTCTTCTATTTCTCGCCTCTCCTTGTAGTTAAATGATAGATTGTCATGATTTATTTTCTTGGATTTAGATTTATTTTGAGTGTTGCAATAATGTTTTATCGAGTTTAAGCTCTGAACAAGACACCATAATGCGGTACAATTAAATGAGTCCAACCCAAGATTTGACATACTCCAATAAATATACTAATGTATTGCGGTCCAATACAAATAGGCTCTATCCTAGAGGGATGGCTTTGGCCCACGATGTAACCCATCCTAGGAGTGCGAAACAAGAAGTGACGAATCCTATAAGTAATAGAGCGATCCCCATGGCCGATTGGATCAGGTTGTATGTTGTGAAATGGTTCCATAATAACAAACTCAAAGCGAGCTTGATAGAGTCAACGTGACACACGGGTATTAAGGAAACCGACACAGTGATGACTCATACGCTATAATGACAGACATTATTGGATTTAGTGGATCTAACGGCTAATAGTGGTGATGAATGTGAGATGAGTAAAAGATGCTCATACCCTTGGAGGATCTATAAATATAAAATCATGATGCTAGAAAAATAACTTGACGACTTCCATTCTGAGAACCCTTATAGACTGACTTTGGGCTAAGACATTTCTGAAATCTTCTTCATACGAGTAACTGCTTTGAATCATATTACTTTGTCTTTTGATTTCTATCTGGATATTCTTTGCCGTTGTATTCTCTTTCTCTTGTACGCAATTATTAGAGCACATCCACCAGGACTCCTCCCGAGACCGTGTTTTCCCCATTCTTTTGGGGTATTCCACATAATTTGAGTATTTTCAGTGTGTTTTATGATTTAAGTTTTATCTTCACAACAAAAAATATAAAAATCTGATTATATAAGATATTAATTGTCCCAAATTGGGGGACTTTTAGTACACCCAAAAATAATTATAAGAAACTCTTCTTCTATTTGCTAATCAAAATTATCAAATCAATGCAAATTACGAGTATTTTTGTGAAATGTCATTGTTGTGGTCTGAAAACTGGGGGTATCAACAGTCGTCCGATTCGTTACACGACGAACTCGGTTTTAATTTGTTTTGTAGGGGGAAACTATTATGAATCAAATAGAAAATGACAATACAATTTTAGAGTGGAAAACCCCTAAAAGATGGGGAAAAACCCACTTGACTAAGGACTAGAAATGATCTTAGTCGATCCAATAATCAAGATGCTCAATAGAAATGCTATGTTTGTTTTAAAGATAACAAGGGAATGAAAAGTTTAAGGAAAACCAAGAGAAAACCGAAGAAGAGAGTCATTTCCGTTTCCCAAGTGTCCCTTTACGTCTTTCCTACTGTGTGAACAGTAGGGTGTCGTTTTGTGTTTGTCCCATGCGGCTAGGTCGGCTCGTGTCAGGAGGGATAGCCGCCAGACATGGCTCTATACGGCTGCGCAGCACCAAACCTTTCGGTTCTACTAGCCGGCTGTCTCTAGACCAAACGGAGACTCGTACGACTCCGTCAGGCACGCCTTTGACAGGATTGTCAGAGGCTGTTGTTAACATGTTGAGAAATGTGGATGACCCGAAGTATAGTCTGTGTGTCTTGGACCGATCGGTCCCGATGAGAAGGAGAGCACATGACTCTATCAATCGATCCCGATCAATAAGAACGGGCATTCGAGCCCGACTTTTATCGTCGGGCAGTCCATTTACGCGAGTTGGATCTGGGCCTCCAAGTTCGACTTATATCACTTGGGCTGGTCTGGCTAAACTTGAGCCTAATCAGGTTCGGGGTACTGGGTTCCGAATCTAGATTATGTTTGAATCTCACACAGTTCGAGTGTCGGTTTATTTATCTTTTTTCGATATTAATGCCTCCAGCTGCTTCTCCACATGTATTGCTGCTCCCCATCCATTTAAATATTATCCAAAATAATTGTGATCACATATATTATAATACTTTTTATAATAAAATAAAAAATTGACAAACAATGTAATATTCACCTATTATTTAGAATTTGGAAAAATTTCAGTTTTGTTATCTCAAGTATGTATAAAAATCATTTTTAATACATTATTTTCAAAAAAATCAGTTTATAACATTTAATTTTTAAATTTTATCCATTTTTATTATTATTGACTAAAATACCCACAATCATTATAAATAAATTCTTTTATTAACATATTTCATAAATTACAAATAATCACTTTCAATTTTTCACCAATTTACTCTTTCTACTGCCATCAAACTCTATTATTATTTAGGATCATATTTTTATACCAGCTGATATACCGGTCGTTACGCCAAAAATCGGGCGACACCAATATTTTGACCGATAACGCCCGGTCTGGGTATCTGGGTTTTTACTAGTCGACCTGGAAAAAAATTTTAAAAAATCTTTTTTAAAAAATTATTTTTTAGGGTCTAGGGTCTAAAAAATTTCCGAGTCGTCCAATGATTGTGTTTATGTAGATAGATTAGTGGGGGTTGATTTTCAAGTTTTTTCGAATCAGACCCTATAAAAATAATTTTTTTTTAAAAAAAATAAAATTTTTCTTCCAATTCGACTTGGAAAAACCCGGATACCCAGACTGGACATTACCGGTCAAAATATCAGTATCACCCGATTTTTGGTGTATCGACCGATATATCGGCTAGTATAAAAATATGACTCTAAATAAGAATAGAGTTTGCCGCCCCATAAAGAATAAATTGGTGAAAAATTGAAATTGATTAATTGTAATATGTCAAATATGTTAATAAAAGAATTTATTTATAATGATTGAGGGTATTTTAGTTAATAGTAATGAAAATTAATAAAATTTAAAAATTGAATAATGTAAATTGATTTTTTTGAAAATGAGATATCAAAATTGATGTTTATATAAATTTGAGGTATCAAAACTGAAATTTTTCCTTTAAAATTATATACAAATTGATGAAAAAAACGTCACTGAATCAATAAATTCCTTATCTAAAAACTAGTTACTAATTTAATAAATAATAAATTACACATCAATAATAATTAATAGTTCTTAGATAAATAAATTTAACCTTGTGCTCATAAATAACCACGAACCTCCAAGACACATGGTCCACCGTGATTAGCTGGAACAACAAAAAAATGACAAACCATCCAAAAAAAGAATGAAGAAGAAGAAGATATGCTGCAATTTTCCTCCTCAAGGAATCTTATCAATCGTTATGCCATCAAAAAGCTCCTCAAATCGCCGCTTCCTCCCTTACTTAGCCTTCCTTCTCTTTTCTGCTATCTTTGTCTTCAAGGTAAAATGCTTCTCTCTGAACAGAAAATTGGATTTCAACTTAACTTTTTTATGTGCAGTTGGATGTCATCATTTCTGAGAAGATATTCGCAGCTAAACGTGATCAAGAAACAATTGTTTCAAGGTGGAAAACCTCTAACGAGAAATGCTCTAGTTTATATAATGTAATCTTGAGGAATTTGTTTGGGTTAGGGAGGTGATTGAGGTGAAAAATTCGCCAGAAATGGTAGCAGCAAATGGGACTTTTGATAGGCTGTTTCTTGTAACATGGGGTGAGAGAAATGCTCGAATGATCAACAATGGCGAGCTGCTGACGCTTTCTTTGGACAAAGAATCTGGTTCTGGATTCCAATCCAGGAAAGAGATGCTCTTTGGAAGAATAGACGTAGAAATTAAGCTTGTTCCTGGAAATGCCGCAGGGACAGTGACAACTTATTATGTAAGTTTTAAATTGGAAACTACTATTTGCTGTTCCTTTCGAACAATGCTTAGGAAATTATGTATGTGTCAGTTTTCATCAAAAGGTGATCAACATGATGAAATAGACTTTGAATTTCTGGGGAATTCAAGTGGGAATCCTTATACACTCCACACCAATATTTTCAGTCAAGGAAAGGGTGAAAGAGAGCAACAGTTCTTTCTCTGGTTTGATCCCACTTTGGATTTTCANATGTACGATCCGCGTGCCGGGACATGGATGCCTCAGAAGCCAATGAATCATTCGAGGGGCTATTTGTCTGCTGCTGTTGTCAACGAAACTATATACACAATCGGAGGGGTCCAAACTGACGAAGAAATCGTTGAAATGGTAGTTTTTTGTCTACAAAACCAAACAGATAAGCTATATACGGTGGCTTACTTTCAAATGTTGTTCAGGTGGAATGCTTCAAGGAAGAAGGCGCCTGGGAAGAGACTAATTTGAGTGGGGTTGGCAAAATTTGTTTTGCTTCTGTAATTACTTTAGATTGAAACTTGTGTTAATACCACCATTTTCTGCATTGCATATCCATGGAAGAATTTACTAATGAGACAGTGAATGAGGTACTCTTGTCAAATAGAAAACTGACCCCAGGTATCTCTATATATATAATCGTTTAGGGATTAAGTAATCCATAATTCATCTAAACTATATTCAACTACATATGCATCTATGTTTTCAAACCAATAACCTGTTTTTCGTGAATTTTTTGTTCTGTTCAATGCAATATATTTTGTGGTTCTTTTTTGTTTGAATAACGATTCGCACTGGTTTAACTTAGATCAGAAGTTCCCCAATACGATCTATAAACTAGGTTTGAAAACATCGGTATACATTTTCTTGTTTCGTATATATTATGTTACAATTTTTTTGTCAAATGATTAATTTGATAGAGTGATTTATTAACTCGATAAATGATTAATTAATTGAGATTTTGCATTAATTAGTTATTAAGTAATTAATAAATGATTTATTTTCTTACAATTTTAGTTAAAAAATATATTATGTTTGGCAAAATTCGTTTGCAAAATTTTTAATATTTGCAAATTACTCCAATTCATTAAAATAACAAATTTGGTCCATTTGTTTACTCAAAGTCACAAAAATAGTGAAAAAATATCCAAATTTGACAATTTTGTCGATCCCAATGAAATTAAATATAATTTTATTACTCATAATTTAACTTATAAATAGGAAAAGTAAGGTAATACTTCTCGGGTTATATAATCTATTTTTGTGAAATTAAAGTATGTTCTCAAATATAGTTTTGTTATGCACTGCGATACCTATCATTATTTATATTAATTTCCCATATTGTTCATGTATTGTCCGAACGAGTAAACTATAATTTCTCAAATATCGTTTTTAGTGTATAGTTTTATTCAACGAGTAAACTATTTGTTCTTAAAATATAACTTGGGGATAGTTTCAACAATTATCATCAAATTATTTTACAATCAGAAGAATCATGTAAACTCATATTTCTTTCAACAAAGTCATATATGAGAACACAATTTTCATTTCCAGCTAAAAAAAAGAAACATTAAAGTTTTTTGTTCTAAACCTCAAAGTAAAGCAAGACACACGTTATTCTAGAGACTATATCACATATTTAAAAGAAAATATGTCCTACATATAAAGAAAATATGTGATATAGTGTGTTGAGAGTTGAGAGCTAGGTTGTATGGATCCTCCGTTTTTTAAAAGTTCATGTTTTGCATGCATCGGACACCCGTTTTCTTATCCGACTTATAATATCCGTGTCTATAATTATAATATATTTTATATTTTAAATTATTTTTCATTTTATAATTTTACTCTTAATTGTTTTACTTTTTACTACATATTTAATTTAATCATTAATCATATGATTATTATCATATATTTATAGTATCTGACATATTATTGATCTTTCGTTTTATATATTATCTTTTCATTTATATTTTATTAAATTTTTATTTTTAAATCCTATGTGGGACATACTAATGGACACTTTAGAATGATTTTGTCCTCATTCCAATTTTTGTCATTTTTAAATGTACATGTATTTTCTTCCGAATTTTTTAATGATAGTAACGATGTCAGATCATTATATTTTTATAAATATGACTGATTGGGTAAAAGTACTTCTAATAGACTGTTAACTTTTATTTGTGTAATATAAAACTGACATGATGGAAAGTTACGATTTTAAATACAATAAATAAATTTATAAATTATAAATGGGTCCCACTCCATTATATAATATATGTTATGATTTTATTTTGTTAATATATTGAATATTATGTTAATCATATAGAAATAAAGCACCAAAGGTTTTTAAAGTTATTAGATAAAATACAAATTTATTACTCCATTAAAAAAGTATTTAAAATATTAACCCAAACTTGATCATGTTTTGGATTTTTTGAATCAATTATGAAAATATAAATGAATATAACAATTTATTATGCTAATTTTAAGTGAATGAGATTTATATTATTTAGAATTTATATATTTACAAATTGTAAATTTAGAATGTAAAAATTGGATAATAAATATAGGTAGGTAACACTAGATTCTGCTAACTAGTATTAAATTGAATTTATAACCATATTTACAATTTATTATGCTAACTAGTATTAAATTTTTGTTTATTTATTTAAAAGTAAAGGGAAGGAAAAAGGGGCCACTAGATTCTGATAAAAATCAAAGAAATAATTAAACGTGAGATTGATGTTTATTTATTTAAAAGTACAAAAAACTATTTTAAAAAACTGAAAAAACTGTAAAAATAGGTGTTAGAATTGTAATTTAAAATGTGTCAGTGTTAAAATATTTATTATTTTTAATTCAATATCATTTTTACGTCAAAACAATTCTGACACTATTATAGTATATTTTTACCCTTTTTCTTCCACCACCTAGCTCCACTTGTACCCTTGTCATTTAATAATATTACTGACATAATTTTCTTTTTAAGTTTAACATGATGGATGTCTCAAACATTTCTTTATTAATTTTAATTTTATTTATAGATATTCTATAAAACGTTGGAAAATCTGGTTGATTATTTATTTTACAAAATATTATTAAATCAAAATAGATGTTAGTATGTGTATGTTTATATAATATAATAATTAATAAAATATTATTTAATAATACTGATACTTAATAAATTGGACAACTACCTATTTACCAACATGATCTCATTTTAGAGATTAGCATTCCGTACAAAATACTAACCAAACTAAATATTTAAATATTAAATACCAAATTATCAACAAAATCAATAAATCCAATATTTTTTTGATATCGAATCCCAATATTTAAATAATTTTGGTATTTCGTTATTGGTAACAAAATTAAAACAAATACAAAAAAACTAAGAACATCTTATGCATGTTTTAAATCAAGTAAATAGACAAATATATTGAAACGACAATGATTGAATCATTACTCAGATTGTTGTATCCATGTAATAAAACAATATTCAATTATTTAAGTTTATACTCTAATATATATGTAAAATGTTATGAAAATTTTGAAATCAAATACGAAAACTAAACTATTATTATAAAATAAATGAAAAATTAATAGTATATTCGTTTGAAATCTAAATAACAATTTGATATTTATCAATATAATAAGAATATAGTACACGAAGCCAATCTTTATTGCATATAAATGCTTATGCACTTTTCGAACTCCAAAAACATTTATAAGAATCAATGACTCATCCACTTATTAGATATAAAAAATCAAACAAATTTAATATCGTACCATCAAAATAATCATTAAATAATAATACTTAAAATATCTTCCAGTGATAATTGCATGTTCTGAAGAAACTGGATAGATTAACATGACGATAATATAACGAATCATTTCGATAAGTATGAGAAACCTCATGCTAATAATTTCCCAATATACTAATATATCAAAATTCGATATCAATAATTGAAGGACCCATGACTCAATTAAAATTTTAAAATATGTAAATATTCTATAAACTAATTTGGTAATTCGGTATATACCAAACTTTTCTTCTTTTAACTAATACCAAAGAAAATTTCATAATTTTATAAAAATAAATATCAAACCCAATATCAAATAACTAATACCAAATACCAAATATCGAAATAATATAATTTTGGTATGATATTCGACATTTTAACGTTTTTGCTCATCCCTATCCCTATTTGCGAATAAAGTTAAAAAATAAAAATTTGAAAAGTTAAATTTGATTAATTGATTATTTTGTTTGTGTTGCATAAACTCTATTCTAAACTAAGTTTTTCAAACTTCAATATCTTATCATTTTGTTGAATAATAATATTTAAACCAAACTATTATATTAGATTATATAAGGATTTTCTAAATTAGTATCTAATCAAATAAAATTTACAAACAAATATAAATAAATAAAATAGTCTAATCAGAGGGGTATCCCCCACATATTACCGATTCTATTGAAATGATGGATTTTAGTACCAATCGAGATTGGGTATCTCGAATGACATTTTTGGTGCCAATTGAGATAAGCAATCTCGATTCGAGATTGGCAAAATCTTCTCTAATTTCAACATAACTTACCCAGATTCATTTTTTTCATTCTTTCTTCTATCTTTTTCCCACGCTTTTGTCCCGCCACCATTTGTCTCAGCCCCAGCCCCCATTTCCAGCCCCCACCCAGCCACCAGTTACAATCTCTTGGTGTGCCTACACCTCCGGAGCAAAACAACTGCACTGCCGAAGCAAAACGACCCCGCCGAAAACCACCGTTTCAAAATAACCACCATTTCTCGGATTGTTCGTATTGCAGGTATTTTTTATGTATTTTTGTAGGTATTTCTTTGATAATGTTAATATTGTATTATTTTTTGATGGTAATTACATTGTAATTATTAATTTAATATGTTTTATTTTTTTCCAAAACTAAATGTGTATTCTGCACAAATTATATAATGTATAATCAGAATTTATAATTAGAATGCAGAATCAAAATGTATAATTAGAATCTGCGTAGTGTTCTGTGTAAACATATAATGAATTATAAAATGTAAAAGCGTTCTACAAAAATATTGTAATTGAAATGTACATTTTTAATTGAGTTACATTGTACAAAATAATTATCTCCATTTCTTATAAATTTGAAATTATAATTCTATATTAAAATAATATTTTTAATTAGAAAATAAATTAAAAATATTTTTTTATTTAAAATCATATAATAAAAAGAAAACAAAAATATTGAATAAGATATTGTCGAATAAGAAATTCAACAAGTGATAATATAAATACCAAATTTTAGAAAAAAAAAGAATTCAGTATGATACAAACAATGAAAATTTGATTCGGAAAAAAATGTATATATATGAAAAATATAGTTAACAATGTAAGAAGGTGCATCAAAATTTGTAAATTGCATAAAAGTCTCGAAGTTGATATAATGTGTAATTTTGGCTTACATGTTTCAAAATTCGTTGTTGATCCCCGAACTTCCAAAAACGTTTATATTGAATCATAATACTCGTTAATTATTTAAACGTCTCAATAGTTTATATTGATCAATTAACCTTGAAAAAAAATGAAATGACAATGTTTCTAAACTTTGAAAATTTTAAAAATAATGCATAAATTATCAAAACCACTTATACGAAAAACTATTACTATTTACTCGAGAGTCATTTTTAAACGGTTTTGAAGCTTCAAGGGGTTCTCATGCAAATTACAAACTTTGGGGACATCGCTTTTACATTATCTTAAACATTGAGGGCCAATGTCGTAATTTTCTCGTAAAAAATAATGAGTAGAATGCATAATGCATTTTCAGAATCAANATCCCTCTGCACGTTGGAATAGTTTGCGAGGCAGAGGAGCGGACATGGATGGCCCGTGGATCTGGTTTGGAAGCGCTGCAGCGGTGGATCAAGGACATATTTGGGAACAAGGTGGAAACGGAGAAGCCTGTAATGACTCAATCATGTATGTATTCTATGACTCCAGATGAAGATTTCGTTATTGATTTCTTGGGTGGGGAATTCGGGGAAGACGCCGTTATCTGCGCCGGATTTTCAGGGCACGGGTTCAAAATGGCGCCGTTGATTGGTAAGATGGCAGCGGACTTGGTGGAGCATAGATCGGTGGAGGGTGTGGAGCTTAAGTACTTCAAGCTTGGAAGATTTGAAAATTAGTGCGCGTAAGAGTAAACATTCTTGTGCTTGTTGTTTTCACTGTTTAGAACTTTGAATAAAGAATAATTTTGCCTTGTTGGACATTGAAGCCTAGTGGGATTTTGTGTAAAATATGGTGAATTTTAAGTCGTTTATGTTTTTTGTGGTGGTTTCCCAAACACGAGTAGATCAATTGCTTTTGGCAAATATGATTCGTTTTTTATAAAGTGACTTGTGTTTAGCAAATGTTAGTCGCTTTTGTCAAACTCGATTGGTCAAATTTAATTTTTTTAATAATTTTTTATTTAATTTTTAATTTATATCATATTTTTATCTTCAATTCATAATTTATCGTATTCTATATGAGTGTAAATAATCTAGATAAATATAATTTCGCAATAAATATATTTATATTATATAATATATTATTGTTTCATTGACATAATGTGACAAAAATACAAAAAAATAACGGACAAAAAAAAGTGAGAACGACAAAATAGATTTATTGTAGTTGTATGATATGAATTATATATATTGAGTTTGTAAATAATACTACAAAAACTTAACAATTTTTTATATGTTTATTTACTTAGATATCCGAGTTATATCAATAACACAATAATATCTTATATAACATGAATATATTTATTATGAAATTAGAAACATTCATATTATTTAATCAATATAATTTACACTAATCATCAGTAGAATGTAAAAATATAATATAAACTAATAATTACATAAAAATTTATTAAACAATATTAAATTTGACTAATCGCTTTCGGCAAAAGAAACTCGTTTTTGCCAAAAACGATTGGTCAAATTTTCGAATGACCACAAAAACATGACTCGATTAAAATTCACTATATTTTATACAATACCGTCGAAATCTCGCAACCTCGCAAAGAAAATGAATCTTATCAAATTTGCCCCAATAAAAGCAAGTTTATTTAAGGCATTTCTTTATACTTATCCATCAAATAAACTTGCTAGTTTTTGTTATCATGCCTTCAATCTCATGAGATGATCTCTTCAAAGAAATTAGTTAATCCAAATTATTTTTAATTGGTAACCTAAATCACTGTTTTTATAAGGCCAATACATCAAATATGTTATTTTTACTAATATGCTGATGAGACATTCGGATCCCGATACCCCGAACCAGGTTAGGCCCAAGTCTTGTTATGCCGGCCCAAGTGACAGAAGTCGAACTTGGAGTCCCCAGATCCAGCTTCCGATAAACGTACGGTCCGACAAGGATAGATGGACCCGAAAGCCTACTTGGGTCAAAAGCCCATACCCAGTGATCGGGGACCGAAGACCGGTGTTGTGTATGGTTCACCTCATCGAGGACCGATCTGTGGGATCGGTCCAGATGGTTACAACCACATGTTTTGCGCTCCGGACTCAACCATGTCTTCTATGCTTCGGTCTAGACCGCGCATAATGCGCTTCGGGGACATCCATGTTTCCCAGCATGTGAAAACAACATCAGACAACCTTGTCAGAGGCGTGCCTGCCAGAACCGTACGAATCTTTTTTGGTCGGGAGACAATCGGTTAACGGTGCCGAAAGGCCTGACGCAGTGCAGCCAAATAGAGTCACGCCGGGGCGCGTCCGCTATAGGCTGACCTGGCCGCGTGAGACAAGCACAAAACGACATCCTTGCGTTCACATAGCTAGGAGGCACATAAAAGGAATACTTAGGAAGAGAAGAAAAGTACCGGCTTTTCGCTGTTTCCTCTACAGTATTATCCTTACCACGCCATCTTTAATCATCTCTCATTGTAATGAACAATTTGATTAGTGAATCGACTAAAGACATTTCTATCTCTTAGTCAAGTGGTTTTTTCCCCATTTATAGGGGTTTTCTACTATAAAATCGTTGTGTCAGTTTCCAGTTATTCATCATCGTTTCCCCCACATTAAACAAATTAAAACCGAGTTCATCTTGCAACGAACAGGACGACTGTTGACACCCCTGGTTTTTTAACCACAACATATACCAATTGCAATTAAACAAAATTGAGATTATACCCATATGTCATAAAAACTAGGGATATCTGTTGAGAGAACAAAGAAAAGATAATCGAATGATTTTCTTGTACAGTGTGGCGGCTCAAAGCCATTACAATACATATTTATGACATAGATTTAATCTAGTACGGAAAGGAGACAATCTGCCGATCATTGACATTAATGATCGACATATAGATTCTTACGGCCGACACTAAAGGTCGACCCACAAGACATGTCAATCAACAAATTCCGATCGACACACAAACATAAACATAGGGTCGGCAATTTATCGATCGTCAGTGGACTCCCATCGACACCCCTCTCAAGGCGATAAGTACATGTCTTGCATACCCGACTTGTTCAGCAGATACTGAAGACGATCGGCACAAAGGGCTTTAGTCATCATGTCGGACATTTGGCTTTCACTTTTCACATGTTGTGTTTTGATTTCTCCGGCCAGTACTTGATTTCGAACATAATGACAATCGACTTCAATGTGTTTAGTGCACTCGTGAAACACCGGATTAGCATAATCTGAATAGCTATTGGTTATCACAGAAGAGAGTCACAACTTTCTCGTTTTGGTGAATTCCTAGATCCGTCAATAAACTGTGGAGCCACTTAAACTCTTGACACGCGGCACACATAGCTCGATACTCTGCCCCAATCAATGAAAGAGACAAAGTGACTTGTTTCTTGGTTTTCCATGCAATCGGCCAAGATACCAGAAATATGAGATAGTCAGTCAAGGAATTTCGTGTCTCTGGCACATGGCCCAATCAGCATCACAAAATCCATAAACGTCTAAATCGCATGCAGATCTCAGCAATATGTCTCATCCTATACTATCTTTTAAGTAACTCACTACCCGCAATACATCGTCCCAGTATTTGCAACGAGGTTGATGCATAAATTGAGATAAAACATGTACTGCATAGCACAATTCAAGGCGAGTGAACAGCAAGTATATCAATTTTCCAACCAAGAGACGATAGGACATGGGGTCGACCAGAAACTCCCATGAGGCCAAGAGAAATTTTTGATTTTGATCCATGGGTGCTTTGGCCGGTTTGCATCACAAGAGTCCAACTTTAGAGATTATTTACAATGTATATTTAGGCTGGCAGAGATACATACCTTCTTCCCCTTGGCTACCTCAATTCCCAAAAAATACTTTAATGTTCCCAAATCTTTCATATGAAACAGGTTGTCAAGTTTGCATTTGAATTCTTCAACAACGATCGGTGTGTTACCAGCGATGATAATGTCATCGACATAAATTAGGACAGAAAGCTGAGACTCCGAGGTAGAATAAGTGAAAAGTTAATAGTATGCCATCGATTGTTGAATACCGAAGCCTTTGAGAGCGGTAGTCAACTTGGAAAACAAACATTGAGGGGCTTGCTTCAACCCATACAGAGACTTCCACAATCGACATACTTTCCCTTCGGGTGCTCCGCTATAAACTTGAGGAATCTTCATATAGATTTCTTCATTTAANTGTGATGCTTATCTCTATAGGATTGTAAACAGGACTTCCTGCTTGGCATTCTTCATATGTAAGGCAGATTGAGGAAGGCCTCCCATTGTTTCTGTTCAACTTCAATGAAAGAAAACTTTATGGTATATTTGAAGCTGCCTCACGGGGTCAAATCAATATTGACTTGTATGCCTGGACTGAAGATGGCTCATACAGGACTGATTATCCAGCTCAGGTATGGTGCAATAACATATCAATTGTTACTTCATTGACCTAGTTCATCAAAAACATTCTCACCAATTCCTCATATATAAAATGTTATAATGCTCCTTGTTTCGATGTTAAGGTTCGAATACATTCCCGCCTGCAATGTGAAGGCCTTCCTGAATTTGTGTTCAAGCCCATCATTATTGACAATTATTTTGATGAAAATCATTTCTGGTTTGAGCTTGATCATGCGCAAGTGAGCAGATTGATTGCCAAATTCTCCTCTTCTGTTGTTATTCCAAGATCCCGTCGTCAACATACTTCCGCAAATTTGTCTGAAACAGTGCAGAAATTTCCCTCCAACGTAATGATAGAAAGTAGTGAAGTTATGAAGATGCAACCTTCTGAAAATGAATTCGGATATGCGGATCATTATCTAGGCCTGGATGGGAACAACGGAGTGACTGAGAAAACCTTACTTTATGATAAGTTGAAGGATTTGGCTCTTAGTAGTGAACTCGGAGAAGAAGATAGGACAGAATTCACGACAGGATCTGCATCATCTACTGATGAGGACTCGGAGTTTGTCAACTTGGATCAAGATATGCGTGCTTCAAACAGTAGTGCTGCTGGTTCTTCTGATTCTAAGGAGTATTCATCTCTTCTGGAAAAGGTTTTTGCTTCAGTTAGTACTTGTAGGATTTTGTTTTTGACTTTTTTGAGCTACCCTGCTCTTTTTTCCAACTCATCGCTGGCTAACTTTATCTGAATCCTAACTTTGGTTGATCATATTTATTTCTATTATAAATGCAGCTGCGACTAGAGAACGAAAGCCTAAGGGAGCAACTGGTAATTTTCTCTTCATAAACCCTGGATTTATTATCAATAAGTTTCTCGATTTAAATATCCTTTTCGTCCTTGCTGAGCTGCTCATTCCAAAATTCATTTTTCTACATTTGAATCTTATAGTTCCCACTACTAATCCATGAATCTTATGCATCATTATTATTGTGAATAACATTTCAGGCTGTTGCAATGAGTGAAATCCAACATTTGAAAAAAAGAGATCCTGTAGTGGAGTCTCTTTATGATGCTCCAGTTTCCCGTACAGGATCGCTCATTCAGTCACATGATAAGTTTTCATCAAGACAAAGAGAATCTATCTTCATAGTCGGTGGATATGATGGTGAAGCATATTCATCATCATGTAGCTCCTTTTTCACTTCAAATGACGTCTTAATGTCCCGCAAGTCACTTTCTACTGTTCGAGCACATGCTTCTGTTGCAAAATTCAATGGAGAGATATATGTATTTGGTGGTGGAGATGGTTGTAAGTGGTATGATACAGGTATGCTTGTTTGTTTCTCAACTTCTGTCACCTTAACCAAGCTTGCAACATCTATTTTGCCTTGTTTATTAACATCCTATCCCTGAGTATTTGAAGTTGAGTGCTACGATGCTGCAAAGAATGAATGGACACTTCGACCATCTCTTAATTCGGCAAGGGGGAGCTTAGGTGGTGCTTCTGTAAATGGTAAATTTTTTGCAATCGGTGGAGGAAATGGGGTTGATTGTTTCTCGGATGTGGAAATGCTCGACCTCAATGTAGGACGATGGTTTTATGGACGCTCGATGCTGCAAAAGGTTGCCTATGCCTTACCATGTTAATTTCTCTTTGCAGGATACTGATCAATGAGATAAATTTTTTATATTTTTCAGCAATATCTGATTCTTGGTCAGCATAATGATGCATTTTCTGCTAAAGCTTTTAGGTTCCCATTCACAGATAATTTATTATTATATGACTAGCTACAGTGACATGTACTCTTCTGTTATTAGAGATTTGCTGTTGCTTCTGTGGAACTCAACGGTGCTATCTATGCTGCTGGAGGATTTGATGGCAACGATTATTTGAGGTGAATTGAAGTGTACATTGTACATTGTACATTGCTACGCTTTTTATGAAGCAGCATTCGCATGCACGTATGGATAATGTTACTCCATCCTTTGTTATATTTGAAGGTCTGCCGAAAGACTTGACCCAAGAGAACAAAACTGGACCAGAATTGCACCTATGGAAACAAAGAGAGGCTGCCTCGCATTGGTAGCAATGAATGAAAAGTTGTAAGTTTATCCGCTTTCGCTGTATTGTAGAAATTCAAGATTCGATGGGTCGGGAGGGTGTACATGTAATCAAGTCCATAAGAAAAGTGAATCACGTTAAAAAGACTAGTTCAAGTCAATTAGTAATGATATCACACCCTTTAAAAACTAGAATATTCTATTTACACAGCCAATGTGGGACAATATTTCAACACTCCCTCTAGAGTTGAAACTGGCCTTAGTCCGGTTTAGACTTGCTTCAATATGCTCGGTAGTGCTCGAATCATAGGTTGATCTATTTTTGTCGCCTAAGCTTGATGCGTTTTTCTACCAGAGTATTTTTATTTGTCTATACTAGTACGGACCAGCACGAAACCCACCCTGCAGCTTCGATATCATGTAGAAATTCATGATTCGATGGGTCGGGAGAATGTCCGTGTAGCTCTGTGCATAAGAGAAGTGAATCATATGGAAAAGGTTAGGTCAAGCCAATTACTAATGATATCATACCCTTATAAACTAGAATACTTCTATTTCCACAACCGATGCGAGACAAATGAGACAATATTTCAACATGTATTCGCTCGCTTTAACTCACTGGCTCTACTTAAACTATAACAGCATATCATCATCTATAATCAATGTGATATTGTTCTAATGTGTATTAGAAGTACCCCCAGTCAAGCATATGTATTGTAGGTATGCTATTGGGGGATATGATGGATCAAATATGGTGTGTAGCACTGAGATGTACGATCCGCGTGCCGGGACATGGATGCCTCAGAAGCCAATGAATCATTCGAGGGGCTATTTGTCTGCTGCTGTTGTCAACGAAACTATATACACAATCGGAGGGGTCCAAACTGACGAAGAAATCGTTGAAATGGTAGTTTTTTGTCTAACAAAACCAAACAGATAAGCTATATACGGTGGCTTACTTTCAAATGTTGTTCAGGTGGAATGCTTCAAGGAAGAAGGCGCCTGGGAAGAGACTAATTTGAGTGGGGTTGGCAAAATTTGTTTTGCTTCTGTAATTACTTTAGATTGAAACTTGTGTTAATACCACCATTTTCTGCATTGCATATCCATGGAAGAATTTACTAATGAGACAGTGAATGAGGTACTCTTGTCAAATAGAAAACTGACTCCAGGTATCTCTATATATATAATCGTTTAGGGATTAAGTAATCCATAATTCATCTAAACTATATTCAACTACATATGCATCTATGTTTTCAAACCAATAACCTGTTTTTGGTGAATTTTTTGTTCTGTTCAATGCAATATATTTTGTAGTTCTTTTTTGTTTGAATAACGATTCACACTGGTTTAACTTAGATCCGAAGTTACCCAATACGATCTATAAACTAGGTTTGAAAACATCGGTATACATTTTCTTGTTTCGTATATATTATGTTACAATTTTTTTGTCAAATGATTAATTTGATAGAGTGATTTATTAACTCGATAAATGATTAATTAATTGAGGTTTTGCATTAATTAGTTATTAAGTAATTAATAAATGATTTATTTCTTACAGTTTTAGTCAAAAAATATATTATGTTTGGCAAAATTCGTTTGCAAAATTTTTAATATTTGCAAATTACTACAAATCATTAAAATAACAAATTTGGTCCATTTTTTTACTCAGTCACAAAAATAGTGCAAAATATCCAAATTTGACAATTTTGTCGAGCCCAATGATATTAAATATAATTTTATTACTCATAATTTAACTTATAAATAGGACAAGTAAGGTGATACTTCTCGGGTTATATAATCTATTTTTGTGAAATTAAAGTATGTTCTCAAATATAGTTTTGTTATGCACTGCGATACCTATCATTATTTATATTAATTTCTCATATTGTTCATGTATTGTCTGAACGAGTAAACTATAATTTCTCAAATATAGTTTTTAGTGTATAGTTTTATTCAACGAGTAAACTATTTGTTCTTAAAATATAACTTGGGGATAGTTTCAACAATTATCATCAAATTATTTTACAATAAGAAGAATCATGTAAACTCATATTTCTTTCAACTAGGGCTATTACACGGTCCGAACAGTTCGTGAACAATATGCGTTCGGCTCCTATCTGATTGTGTTCGCTCGTTCGAATAAAAATATGAACATTGTTCGAACACTATTTTTTGTTCATTTATAATTTGAACGAATACGAACACTTTCGTGAACAAATGTGAACGTTTGTGAACAAATATATTATTTAAATTAATTTTCATTCTAATGTATTATTATAATATTTAAGTTTAAAAAACATTTACAAAACCCTAATTTTCAATCTTTACTCTTGCGACGGTTAAGAATCACTTCTCAATTCTTCTTTTGATTCAAAATGCTGAAAAGAGAAGACATTTGATATTCTACAAAACTCTAAAAATGCCAAATATTGAGCAAGACAGATGTTCATCACCGTCAATAAATCATTTGGATGAAGTTATTATTTTTTATAAAGAACAAATTTCTACGGAAAATGAGGATGAGTTAGAACATTAAGAAACCTTTGGATGAATTTCACACAAATAGTACAAACATGTTCGAACAAATAATACGAACAAGGTTCGAACAATCTATTCGAACGAACATGAACATTCACTTAATAATTTGAGCAATGTTCGAATAAAAATATGAACGAACATGAACACATCGCGTTCGGTTCGTTCGAATCGAATAACAGCCCTACTTTCAACCAAGTCATATATGAGAACACAATTTTCATTTCCAGCTAAAAAAAAGAAACATTAAAGTTTTTTGTTCTAAACCTCAAAGTAAAACAAGACACACATTATTCTAGAGACTATATCGCATATTTAAAAGAAAATATGTCCCACCTATAAAGAAAATATGTGATATAGTGTGTTGAGAGTTGAGAGCTACGTTGCACGGATACTCCGTTTTTTAAAAGTTCACGTTTTTGCATACGTCGGACACTCGTTTTCTTATCCGACTTATAATATCTGTGTCCATGATTATAATATATATTATATTTTAAAATTATTTTTCATTTTATAATTTTACCCTTAATTGTTTTATTTCTTACTATATATTTAATTTAATCAATTAATCATATGATTATTATCATATATTTATAGTATCTGACATATTATTAATCTTTCGCTTTATATATTGATCTTTTTCATTTATATTTTATTTAATTTTTATTTTTAAATCCTATGTGTGACATATCTTAATGGATACTTTAGAATGACTTTGTCCCCATCTTCGTTTTTGTCATTTTTAAATATATACATATTTTCTTCCACCTAACTCTACCTTGTACCCTTGTCATAATATACACATAATTTTCTTTTTAAGTTTAACATGATGGATGTATCTGACATTTTTTTATTAATTTTAGTTTTATTTATAGATATTCTATAAAACGTTGGAAAATCTGGTTGATTATTTATTCTACAAAATATTGTTAAATCAAAATAGAAGTTAGTATGTGTATGTTTATATAATATAATAATTAATAAAATATTATTTAATAATACTGATAATAAATTGGACAACTACCTATTTACCCACATGACCCCATTTTAGAGATTAGCATTCGGTACAAAATACTAACCAAACTAAATATTTAAATATTAAATACTAAATTATCAACAAAATCAATCAATCCAATATTTTTTTGATATCGAATCGCAATATCGAAATAATTTCGGTATTTCGTTATTGGTAACAAAATTAAAACAAATACAAAAAAACTAAGAACATCTTATGCATGTTTTAAATCAAGTAAATAGACAAATATCTTGAAACGACAATGATTAAATTATTAATCAGATTGTTGTATCCATGTAATAAAATAATTTTCAATTATTTAAGTTTATACTCTAATATAAGTGTAAAATGTTATGAAAGTTTTGAAATCAAATACGAAAACTAAACTATTATTATAAAATAAATGAAAAATTAATAGTTTATTCATTTGAAATCTAAATAACAATTTGATATTTATCAATATAATAAGAATATAGTACACGAAGCTAATTTTTATTGCATATAAATGCTTCTACACTTTTTGAACTCCAAAAACTTCTATAAGAATCAATGATTCATCCACTTATTAGATATCAAAAATCAAACAAATTTAATATCATACAATCAAAATAATCATTAAATAATAATACTTAAAATATCTTCCGGTAATAATTGCATATTCTGAAGAAACTGAATAGATTGACATGACGATAATATAACGAATCATTTAGGTAAGTATGAGAAACCTCATACTAATGACTTCCCAATATATTAATATATCAAAATTTGATATCAATAATTAAAGGACTCATGACTCAATTAAAATTTTAAAATATGTAAATATTCTATAAATTAATTTGGTAATTCGGTATATACCAAACTTTTCTTCTTTTAACGAATACCAAAGAAAATTTTATAATTTTATAAAAATAAATATCAAACCCAATATCAAATAACTAATACCAAATACCAAATATTAAATAACATAATTTTAGTATGATATTCGACATTTCAACGTTTTTGCTAACCCCTATCCCCATTTGCCAATAAAGTTGAAAAATGAAAATTTGAAAAGTTAAACTTGATTAATTGATTATTTTGTTTGTGTTGCATAAACTCTATTCGAAACTAAGTTTTTCAAACTTCAATATTTTATTATTTTGTTGAATAATAATATTTAAATCAAACTATTATATTAGATTATATAACGAATTTCTAAATTAGTATCTAATCAAATAAAATTTACAAACAAATATAAATAATAAAAATAGTCTAATCAGATTTGTCAATCACTTATAGAACACAAAATTAAATTGTGTAAGTGACATATGTACAATACTTAATTTTTCAATGATATTATTAATGAGTTATATATATCTGACACAACTACAATATTAACTCAAAGAGGGCAATTTTGACTGTAGCACTTTTCAAACTGTCCTTTATTTTTATATCACTTATTTTAATAATTTATGTAAAATAACAATGACAAAATTTAAATTACTTATATAGCATTGATTTGATTGATTGCTTAGAACTATTTTTAAAATCAAAATTATTTTATATATTATATGTAGATAACTTATTTTAAATGAAAAAAATGATGCAAAATCAATGATTTTCAATCGAAATTTGTATCGGACCAGTACGATCGGTATATCAAAGACGTACAAAATTAATTTATTTAATTAATTTTTAGAATCAGACCCAAAAAAACCCAGAAACCAATGCTAATACCTAGTATGAATAAAATATAGATACTACCAGTATTTGATTTATCAACCGATATGAAAACATGGTGTAAAACATATGAAATACGATTCGACATAATATTTCTCAATTCTTTAAAATACCCATAAATTTGGAGAACATCCACTTTGCATAAATTACCGAGTGAAAGAATTTATGCATTAGATTGACTTTGATTTGACAA
This sequence comes from Utricularia reniformis, assembly GCA_009725065.1. Taxonomy (NCBI): domain Eukaryota; kingdom Viridiplantae; phylum Streptophyta; class Magnoliopsida; order Lamiales; family Lentibulariaceae; genus Utricularia; species Utricularia reniformis. The sequence goes on along the minus strand of RWGZ01001052.1, from coordinate 312,729 downwards.
AATTAAAACAATAAGATTCTCAAGAGAATTTTAATATAAATAATAACATTGAGTGATTTTAAGAATATCATTCGATATTGAGAATGCACATTAAAATTATACCATCCAACAAATAGAACTTCAATCTAATTTTAGAATATGGATGAATTTATATTTTGACATTGTTTTTTAGGTGAATGAAGAACATTTTGGTCAACAATCATTTTACTTTTATACAAATAAGATGTAAGGAAATTTTTAACGGAAATACTCCATTCGTTCATATATTTTATCATAATAAACAAATTACAAACATATAATGTTTTTAAAAGTAAATGAATTATTATTAAATAATACAGTTTTCTTATTTTTTTTATTAATGAGTTTCAGTTTTTTAATATTTTAAATAGATAGCAATAGTACATATAATAGTATAATACACAATTTATATTCTTAAATATTTTAAATTATTTGATAAACATCATATGAATCCATAAGTGCTATTTCTATTAGAAAAAAATTCTATTTTATTAAATTATATAAAATGACAAAATTGGGTGGAAGGCAGTTTTGGTCCTCAAAGTTTGAAATTTTTGGCAATTTTGGTCCCCAAATTTTCTAATTTTGGCAAAACCAACCCCCAAACTTTCATGTACGCAAAATCGGTCCCCAAAATTTGCGAATTTTGGCAAAACCAATCCCCAAAGTTATGTGCGTGTGGCATAATTAGTCCCCAAAGTTGTAATTTGTGGCAAATTAGGTCCCCGGACGAAAATTAATTTGGGGGCCGGTTTTGCCAAAATTCGCAAACTTTGGGGACGTATTTTGCGAAAATACGCAACTTTGGGGACCAAAATTGCCAAATCATCAAAACTTTGGGGACTATTTTTGACACTCGAAACTTTGGGGACCAAAATTGTCAAATTATCCAAACTTTGGGACCCAAGTCGCCATTTTCTGGTTTAATATTGTATAAAATGAGTTGGATTTTGAAAGGGATATGATTTTGAGGGTGAATTACATTTGTGTTGAAGAATGCGTTGATTCAAGTTTCTCAAAAACGAACCATTAAATTTTGTAATTTAATTTAAATCGTGTTACTTAAAATTGATCCCAAGGAACGGTCAATATTGGCACATCTGAATGGGATTCGACTTTACCAAAATGGACCATCATCCCATTATTCTTCTCAATAGGCATCGGGGCTGACTGTTGCAGACAGCGGAGGAAAGCTAGGACCTTGCGCTATTCCTTTCTCACATCAAGAATTTAGGTCCGATCCAAGTCAGCACCGGCAAAGATCTCTTGATTCCTGGCGTTCCTGCTTGAACTCAATTGAACACTAGTCTTTTTGTTACCCCTATTAAAAAAATAAGCTTTGTTGCGGGCTTCACGTGGATCGACTTTTCAAGGGGCACAAGTTTGGTCTCGTCGCATCGGTGAATCTATTTGAACTAATCCGACATCAAATTAGTTGAGATGTATGCGTACAATATAGATTCTTCATATTTGAAACAGAGTGGAAGAAGGGAGAGTATTCATTCTCGAGCGCGGAACATTTCAATGGCCGACTTGGCGATTTTGATATGGAGGATATTTTGAGTTAACCTAAATTGATTGCATTTCTGTTTACCAAAGTTTAATCGAACAACACTCAATTTTGGCAAAAGTGATTGGAATTAAATTGCACAAAATTAATGATTCAAAAATCGTAAATATGATTCAAAAAATTAAATTAATGGTTCGAATAGTAAAAACTTTCAAAAGATTTAATTATATAATAATTTTCATAAGATCAATAAATGTAAATATGATATAAAATTTCATACATGAAATATGAAACAAATTCATACGTATTTTGTATCAAATAATTGAAATTATTTTATATATTGCGAATATCAATAAATAATTAATATTGAAATNATCCCTCTGCACGTTGGAATAGTTTGCGAGGCAGAGGAGCGGACATGGATGGCCCGTGGATCTGGTTTGGAAGCGCTGCAGCGGTGGATCAAGGACATATTTGGGAACAAGGTGGAAACGGAGAAGCCTGTAATGACTCAATCATGTATGTATTCTATGACTCCAGATGAAGATTTCGTTATTGATTTCTTGGGTGGGGAATTCGGGGAAGACGCCGTTATCTGCGCCGGATTTTCAGGGCACGGGTTCAAAATGGCGCCGTTGATTGGTAAGATGGCAGCGGACTTGGTGGAGCATAGATCGGTGGAGGGTGTGGAGCTTAAGTACTTCAAGCTTGGAAGATTTGAAAATTAGTGCGCGTAAGAATAAACATTCTTGTGCTTGTTGTTTTCACTGTTTAGAACTTAGAATAAAGAATAATTTTGCCTTGTTGGACATTGAAGCCTAGTGGGATTTTGTGTAAAATATGGTGAATTTTAGATCGTTTATGTTTTTTGTGGTGGTTTTCCAAACACGAGTAGATCAATTGCTTTTGGTAAATATGATTCGTTTTTTATAAAGTGACTCGTGTTGTGTTTAGCAAATGTTAGTCGTTTTTGTCAAACACGATTGGTCAAATTTAATTTTTTTAATAATTTTTTATTTAATTTTTAATTTATATCATATTTTTATCTTCAACTCATAATTTATCGTATTCTATATGAGTGTAAATAATCTAGATAAATATAATTTTGCAATAAACATATTTATATTATATAATACATTATTGTTTCATTGACATAATGTGACGAAAGTACAAAAAAATAACGGAAAAAAAAAAGTGAGAACGACAAAGTAGATTTATTGTGATTGTATGATATGAATTATATATATTGAGTTTGTAAAACATACTACAAAAACTTAACAATTTTTTATATGTTTATTTACTTAGATATCCTAGTTATATCAATAACACAATAATATCTTATATAACATGAATATATTTATTACGAAATTAGAAACATTCATATTATTTAATCAATATGATTTACACTAATCATCAGTAGAATGTAAAAATATAATATAAACTAATAATTACATAAAAATTTATTAAAAAATATTAAATTTGACTAATCGCTTTCAACAAAAGAAACTCGTTTTTGCCAAAAACGATTGGTCAAATTTTCGAATGACCACAAAAACATGACTGGATTAAAATTCACTATATTTTATACAATATCGTCGAAGTCTCGCAGCCTCGCAAAGAAAATGAATCTTATCAAATTTGCCCCAATAAAAGCAAGTTTATTTAAGGCATTTCTTTATACTTATCCATCAAATAAACTTGCTAGTTTTTGTTATCATGCCTTCAATCTCATGAGATGATCTCTTCAAAGAAATTAGTTAATCCAAATTATTTTTAATTGGTAACCTAAATCACTGTTTTTATAAGGCCAATGCATCAAATATGCTATTTTGCCTAATATGTTGATGAGACCTTCGGATCCCGATACCCCGAATCAGGTTAGACCCAAGTCTTATTATGCCGGCCCAAGTGACAGAAGTCGAACTTGGAGGCCCCAGATCCAGCTTCCGATAAATGTACGGTCCGACAAGAATAGATGGACCCGAAAGCCTACTTGGGTCAAAAGCCCATACCCAGTGATCAGGGACCGAAGACCGGTGTTGTGTATGGTTCACCTCATCGAGGACCGATCTGTGGAATCGGTCCAGATGGTTACAACCACATGTTTTGCGCTCCGGACTCAACCATGCATTCCATGCTTCGGTCTAGACCGCGCATAATGCGCTTCGGGGACATCCATGTTTCCCAGCATGTGAAATCAACATCAGACAACCTTGTCAGAGGCGTGCCTGCCAGAACCGTACGAATCTTTTTTGGTCGGGAGACAATCGGTTAGCTGCGCCGAAAGGCTGACGCAGCGTAGCCAAATAGAGTCACGCCGGGACGCGTTTGCTATAGGATGACCTGGTCGTGTGAGACAAGCACAAAACGACATCATTGCGTTCACATAGCTAGGAGGCATATAAAAGGAATACTTAGGAAGAGAAGAAAAGCACCGGTTTTTCGTTGTTTCCTCTACAGTATTATCCTTACCACGACATCTTTAATCATTTCTCATTGTAATGAACAATTTGATTAGTGAATCGACTAAGAGCATTTCTAGCTCTTAGTCAAGTGGTTTTTTTCCCATTTACAGGGGTTTTCCACTATAAAATCGTTGTATCAGTTTCCAGTTATTCATCATCGTTTCCCCCACATTAAAAAAATTAAAACCGAGTTCATCTTGCAACGAACCGGACGACTCTTGACACCCTTGGTTTTTTAACCACAACATATACCAATTGCAATTAAACAAAATTGAGATTATACCCATATGTCATAAAAACTAGGGATGTCTGTTGAGAGAACAAAGAAAAGATAATCGAATGATTTTCTTGTACAGTGTGGCGGCTCAAAGCCATTACAATACATATTTATGACATAGATTTAATCTAGTACGGAAAGGAGACAATCTGCCGATCATTGACATTAATGATCGACATATAGATTCTTACGGCCGACACTAAAGGTCGACCCACAAGACATGTCAATCAACAAATTCCGATCGACACACAAACATAAACATAGGGTCGGCAATTTATCGATCGTCAGTGGACTCCCATCGACACCCCTCTCAAGGCGATAAGTACATGTCTTGCATACCCGACTTGTTCAGCAGATACTGAAGACGATCGGCACAAAGGGCTTTAGTCATCATGTCGGACATTTGGCTTTCACTTTTCACATGTTGTGTTTTGATTTCTCCGGCCAGTACTTGATTTCGAACATAATGACAATCGACTTCAATGTGTTTAGTGCACTCGTGAAACACCGGATTAGCATAATCTGAATAGCTATTGGTTATCACAGAAGAGAGTCACAACTTTCTCGTTTTGGTGAATTCCTAGATCCGTCAATAAACTGTGGAGCCACTTAAACTCTTGACACGCGGCACACATAGCTCGATACTCTGCCCCAATCAATGAAAGAGACAAAGTGACTTGTTTCTTGGTTTTCCATGCAATCGGCCAAGATACCAGAAATATGAGATAGTCAGTCAAGGAATTTCGTGTCTCTGGCACATGGCCCAATCAGCATCACAAAATCCATAAACGTCTAAATCGCATGCAGATCTCAGCAATATGTCTCATCCTATACTATCTTTTAAGTAACTCACTACCCGCAATACAGCGTCCCAGTATTTGCAACGAGGTTGATGCATAAATTGAGATAAAACATGCACTGCATAGCACAATTCAAGGCGAGTGACCAACAAGTATATCAATTTTCCAACCAAGAGACGATAGGACATGGGGTCGACCAGAAACTCCCATGAGGCCAAGAGAAATTTTTGATTTTGATCCATGGGTGCTTTGGCCGGTTTGCATCACAAGAGTCCAACTTTAGAGATTATTTACAATGTATATTTAGGCTGGCAGAGATACATACCTTCTTCCCCTTGGCTACCTCAATTCCCAGAAAATACTTTAATGTTCCCAAATCTTTCATATGAAACAGGTTGTCAAGTTTGCGTTTGAATTCTTCAACAACGATCGGTGTGTTACCAGCGATGATAATGTCATCGACATAAATTAGGACAGAAAGCTGAGACTCCGAGGTAGAATAAGTGAAAAGTTAATAGTATGCCATCGATTGTTGAATACCGAAGCCTTTGAGAGCGGTAGTCAACTTGGAAAACAAACATTGAGGGGCTTGCTTCAACCCATACAGAGACTTCCACAATCGACATACTTTCTCTTCGGGTGCTCCGCTATAAACTTGAGGAATCTTCATATAGATTTTTTCATTTAAATCGTCATGGAGAAATGCATTATTTACATCCATATGGTGAATACACCAGTTATTGGCAACTACAGCACACAACAAGGTTCGCACTGTGGTGGTCTTCGCTACTGGAGCAAATATATCTTCATAGTTGATCCCATAAACTGAGTGTTTCCCAGAATAACCAACCGAGCTTTGTGTCTTTCTATCGAGCCATCAGCTTTATGTTTGATTTTGTAAACCCACTTGCTTTCTAGTGGGAGTTTTCCCATTGACAAGTCCTCAATGATCCAGATTTCATTGGACTCTGGGGCGTATAACTCATTGTGCATAGCATCCCTCCATTCATTAGATTTCAAAGTCTCCTTGAAAGAGTGTGGTTCATGAGGTGACTGAGTCAAGGCACTATCAAAAGTGTTATGTAACAGAGAAAATCGACTGTCGTCAATATAATCACAAATTGGATAGGACCACTTACCCGAGACCCTTCATGAGGAAGGACGATCAGAAGTCACAGAGTTTATGTCAGGTACCTACACTGTCGAACATACAAAAACTCTCAGAAGAACCAATCAACACTTGCGGTGATGACCTTTACCCAGAGGTGGAAGTTCTCGATCGGCAGGAACGGGAGAAGAGATATCAGTCGACAGTGAAGTTTAAGGCTCGATCGATAGTAGAGCAGGACTATCGATGACAGCCGAAGAGGGATCAACCACTAATGGGTCGCTCGGCGGCAACGATAAAGGGGAAGAGTCATACAACGAAGGAAGATCAGATGACGATGGGTGCGGCATCAAGTCCACCATTGGAGTGGACAAGTCGGTTGACGCAAGAGGGGAAATGGCGTGATTGATAGGTCGACAAGGAGACTGTCGATCGGGAGACAAAGAAGAGGTTCCAAAGGGAAAAACAATCTCGTAGAAAGGTACATCCCTCGCAACAAAGAATTTGTTAGACTCAAGATCATACAAGCACCACCCATTTTGATTAGCTGGGTAGCTAAGGAAAACGTACGGACGAATTCTAGACGCAAATTTATCGGTAGGTTTAGGCTATTTGTATGCAAAGGTTAAGCAACCGAAGACACGAAGATGTGAGAGCGGGGGAGGTCGGTCGTGTAGAACCTCATAGGGCCTGCGATTCCCGAGTACTGGCAAAGGGACTCGATTAAGGAGATATACCGCAGTTTGGAGGCACTACCCAAACAACGAACAAACAAAGAGGCACGAAAACGTAAATCACGATCAACATTTAAAATATGACGATGTTTACGCTTCTACCAGACCATTCTATTGTGGGTGTGAGGGACGATCGATTGATTAGTCACCCGTTTGGAACGAAAGAACAGTTTAAGCAGCAAGAATTCGGTGCCATTATCAGTGCGAAAACACTTAATGGTACAATCAAATTGGGTTTGAATCAAAGTAAAGAAATCCACAACAGTGGATGCAACCTGGGTTTGGCCAGACGATAAATAAATCCAGATTCCTCTGGAATAATCATCTATAAGAGTCAAAAAATAAAATCTACCACAAGTAAACGAAGAACGATAAGGTCCCCAAACATGACAATGTACTAAGTCATAACAAGAATTAATAATACTCAAACTGGAAAGAAAAGAGTCTCGGGTTTGTTTGGCTTCAAAAAAGGCTGTGCAGTTATTATTATAAGAGAAAAATAAGTATCAAGGAAGATGCGAAACGATTAACTTTGATGGGTGTCCCAATGGGTAGTGCCACAACCATCCATCCTCTTTAACTTGAGTAGCCGCATTTGCCATAACGTCTTCCAACGAGTTCAGTCTATAAACTCCATTAATCTAAATGCCCACCCCAATCGGGATCTTCGAAGTTAGGTCATGCAACAGACAAAGTTCAGGAGTTAAGATTACCAACATCGATTGATCTCTCTGAGCAACCTACTAACAAACACTAGATTATGTGTAAAATCTGAAATATAGAAAACATCACAAATAGTTAAATCAAATGAAATACGAGCTTTCACAGATTGTAAAGCGACATATTTCTATTGTCGGGTAATATTACATGACGTGGCTCGATCGGTCGAATGTCATACAACAAACTCAAATCACATGTCATATGACGATTGGCACCAGAATCTACAATCCAATACCCTTTAAGAAACATATTCGATGTGAGAAGTGACTTGGTGGAAGGTGGGTGTGCATGCAATGGTGTTATTTAAGAAAGTCCACTGCTCATAAGAAAAACTGAGCAATGGATTGGCTGGGTGGTCGACGGTTGCAACTGCATTAGCAGTCGGCACCTTACCAGGGGAGATCTACTGTCGACCGGCAGAATGTCGACCACGTCCTCGACCACTTCCCCATTGACGACCGTTTCCACGACCCTTCGACCCATGGTAAGCCAACATTGCCACGGAGTTCTTGATTGACACTCTAGATCGATCGCTCCACCATTCAGGATAGCCATTGACAAGAAAACATGACTCAATTGTATGTCCAATCATTTCACACGTCACACACACGGCCTTCGTTGGTTTCTCTGTTGCATCTGTATGAGCACTGAAGCCAACAACTTCATTTCGTTCCTCTTTACCTTTGATCAAAGTTTTATGTCGTTCTTTCAAGATTATTTTGGAGTATGTCTGATTGAGTGAAGGCAGAGTTTATGCATTGAGAATGTTTGAACGAGCCGTGCCATACACTCCGTCATCCAGCCCAAGCAAGAATTGGTGTACTCTTTCATCTTCTTGTCTACGCATAAACTTTTTCATAGCCTCACATGTAGACTGCCTGCAACAACAAACGCACCCGTCCTCGTAACTGGACAATTCACACCACAACTTACGAATTTTATCAAAATAATCAACCAAAATATCTCCCATTGACGACAAGAAGCAAGTTATCCTTTCAATTCATGAATCTTATGTCCATTTCCCATTGAATATCCCTTGTACAATTCTTCCCAAAGTAACTTCACCGAGTCTATGAAGGAGACTGTCGACCGGATTTGAGACTATATTATATTCAAAATCCATTGCACCAGAAGAGAATCAATAGTTATCCAGACTTGGCTCAATCCAACTCCGATGTGTGGTTCAACAATAGTACTATCTACGAAACTCAGTTTCCTTTTATTTCTCAATGTCATTTTCATGGCATATGCTCATTCACCATAGTTATCACCTTTAGGAACTACGACATGAATAACCAATCCAGAGTGATCCGAAGGAGCTAACCCCCACGCCTGTGTGTCCCTATACGGGATTCCATTGATTTCACAGGGAGCGGGGACTATCCATGTTCCCAACACGTTTCCAGTGGCATTAGGCACGAAGTTCAGGTTGTTCACCCCACCAAAATACGGCCGATAGTGCCCTACACTCTGGACATTCTGTTCTATATACGGGTTGGTTTTAGGTAGGGATGACAATGAGTACGGTTTGGGTTGTCTTTGATCAAATTAAAAGTCCAAAAGACAACATCCAATTGTAATTGGGCTACTCTAACTATAATAAATCTATTTAAATCTTATGTAATTTTATAGGGTTGCAACTTATTTGCTTCTTGTGTAGAGATGGTATTCAATTCTTGGGTGCATAACGTTGAATATATTAAAAAATCAAATAGTTCCGACGAATTTAGGGTATGCATCTAAAGATTGAAGTACCTGTTAATCCATGTTTTTTAACGATTTGAATGTTGTATTTCTTTTCACCGATATATGAATAGTTCATTGATTTTGATTACAAGGTTGTGATTTATTCTTACCTTCGATGAAAGATATAAAAAATTTTTGAGACCCACATATCATTTCCTTTTCTTATATATAAAAATGTAGACTATGTTGAATATTAGAATAAGGCTAGATTCTATAATTCTAACATGACACCGGAACCGGTTCGATCAAAATCCTGATTATTAATACATGAGATTACAAGGATCAAACTCGAGGCAATAACTTCATAATATTACTTCTAGTAGTGTTATGTAAAGGAAAATGTATTAAATGAATCGTAATTTACAATGTACAGTGGGGATTAATATATATACAACAGTAACCGACTAATATAATATATATTAATTTAATTATCGATTAATCTCAACATCCCCCACAAGCCGAGGCCTCATCAAGGTTGATGAATCGAAGCCTGGATAGTAATTCCTGAAATTGAGACTCTCCAACACGTTTAGTAAAGATGTCCGCCAATTGACCCTTTGTGTTAATATAGCGTAAGTCGACTAATCCCTCCTTGTAATTATCACGAACCAAATGACAATCGATTTCCAAATGTTTAATCCGTTCATGCAACACCGGATTTGATCCACGAAGCAGTGCAGACTTATTGTCACAGTATAAAGAAATAGGGCGAATTTCTTGTATCTGCAAATCTTCTATAAGATATGATAACCACTTCAACTCACAAACTGTGTATGCTAGACTCCGATATTCAGCCTCGGTGGATGATCTAGAGCCTTATTTTGTTTCTTGGTCTTCCATGATATCAATGTGGTTCTGAGAAAGATGCAATTGCCAGTAACCGATCTTCTAGTATCCTTACAAGAGGTCCAATCTGCATCACTGTATGCAATAAGATCTGGTGTGTTCTTGGTAGAATAGAAAAGTCATCGGGAGGGGCTTCCCTTGAGATAACGGACAACATGTATTCCAGCATCAAGATGACATTTCTGGGGTGACTGCATAAATTGACTAAGAACGTGTGTGGCATGTGTGATGTCCGGTCGACTGAAGTTGAGATATAAAAGTCGTCCAATGAGTCGTCGATAAATTCCCGGATCAACAAGTAGAGGTGATGAGGCATCTGATATAGATGGAAAACCAGCGGGCAGCGGAGTTGTGGTCGACTTGGCTGTTGTCAAACCCATGTCGGAAATAATATCAAGCATGTACTTCCTCTAATTAAAGAATAGACCATCGGAGGAGTGTGCAATTTCAAGTCCAAGGAAGAATTTGGCCGGGCCAAGATCCTTTATAATGAATAGCTTGTGAAGACAAGACTTAATCATGTTGATCTTGGACAAACTAGTGCCGCATAAGAGGTTATCATCGACATAAACAACAAGAGCCAAGAAGTCTGAATCAGCATCCGTATATGTGAACAAACAATGATCATGGCCAGATCGAATAAATCCAATAAGAAGGAGATGTTTCGTTAACTCAGAATTCCACTGTCGAGATGCTTGCTTAAAACCATAAATTGATCTTTTAAGTAGGCAAAATTCACCAGGTTCATGTTTGTTGTATCTTTCAGGTACTTCCATGTATACAGTTTCATCAAGATGACCATGAAGAAACGCGTTGTTGATGTTGATTTGGTGAATAAACCAACGTTGACTGGCTGCTATAGCAAGAACAAGTTTGATAGTAGTGACTCTCGCTTCGGGAGAAAAACTTTCAGTGTAGTCAATACCTTCAATTTGGCGAAATCACTTGATACTAAACGAGCTTTATGAAGAGCTATTGTGACATTGTAATTTAATTTGACTTTAAATGCATATTTGCAACTAATGGGTTTATGTCCATTAGGCAAAAGTACAAGCTGCCATGTATTATTCCGCTCCAGGGCAGTGAGCTCATCAGTCATGGCATCAATCCAATCTTTTTGTGTACTAGCCTCCATATATGATGTTGGTTCCAGAATTGTGTTTACAGATGCCATAAAAGCCAAGTGGGGAACATGAAATTTTGGTGAAGAAAGGAAAACATGGTGGATAAAATGAATTGGGAGAAGGGTAAGTGGAGTTAGACAATGCAACAGTGGCAAAGTCCGAAAGCTAACTAGGTGGCTGTGGTATACAGGTGCTTCGACCCAGTTGAAGTGGAGAGGTGGTTGTGGTAATGGTTAGGTCTGGTGTGGCGATCAGATTTGTGGTAGAGTTAGTCGGAGATTCTGGAACTGGAAGATCAGGTTCAGTATGTGAGATTTGGGATAAAGTGGCATCACTGGATGTAGGACCGTCATGTGATTCAGGGCATGAGACATAAGGTTCAGCAAATATTGGAACATGAAACAGGGGTACTGAATTGGAGTCGGAATCAGGGAGATTGGAACAGGCGGAAAACGGAAAATAATTTTCATAAAAGGATACATATCTCGAAACGAATGTGGACTGATTAAGTATGTCAAAAACTTTGTACCCCTTTTTACCAGGACAATAACCAAGAATTGCACATTTTAATGTGCGAGGGGCAAATTTATCAAGAGATGAATGTGGATTTTTAGCATAAGAAAGGCAACCAAATACTCGTAAATTCGAATAATCTGTTGGATGACCAAATAATCGAAAAAATGGTGTTTCCCATTGGAGAATTTGGGAAGGGATACGGTTGATAATATATGTAGCAGTGAGTATACAATCCCCCCAAAAGGAAATGGGAACACAAGACTGAAAATATGGAGCTCGAGCGGTTTTAAGAATGTGTTTATGTTTGCGTTCTACAACGCCATTTTGTTGAGGTGTGTAGGGGCATGAGGTTTGATGTATGATTCCTCGAGTATCAAAGAGGATCTTAGTTTGAGTACTAAGAAATTCAGATCCATTGTCGGATCGAATGATTTTAATGAGAGAGTTATATTGAATAAATGCTTGGTTTAAAAATGTTTCAATTAAAGATGAAGTCTGGGATTTATAACTCATGAGATATGTCCAAGTACATCGACTAAAGTCATCAACCAAGGTCAAAATATATCTAGCACCAGTACGGGTAGGAGTTCGATAGGGTCCCCAAATGCCAAGGTGTATATGTTCGAAGGTGTGTGTAGAGGTTGTGGAAGATGAGCCAAAGGGTAGACGTTTATTTCTGGCAAATTGGTAGGTGTCACAGGGGATTGTAGTATGTGATGTGTTAATAAGTTTGAGAAACCGTAACGCCTTAAAAGATGTATGCCCCAAACGATGATGCCATAATGTAAAATCAGAATTCAAATGTGATGTATTGACAGAATTCAAAAAGTTTGAAAGGATGACAATAGAAATACTAGGAGTATTTAAAAAATCAAAATTGATATTAAAGGAAGAGCTATCCAAAATATAAAGGCTCACAACCACATGTCCGACCGCCACAATGAGTTTAGTCCTCAGGTCCTGTAAATTACAATTGGTTTTGGTAAAAAGTGTAATGATATTCAAAACTGAGGCTAATTTGTTCACTGATAATAGGTTAAAATGAAAGGAATGAAGATATAACACATTAGTAAGAGTGAAAGAACCAAGGCAGATTGAACCAGTGTGATGAACTAAACAAGTGAATCCATCTGGGAGTTTTACTGGATTTGGTATAGGAATTGTGTAAGGGTGGTGAAGGATGAATGGTTATGGCAAATATAGCTTGAGGCACTTATATCCACAATCTAGAAATTTGAATTTAAAGATAAAGATGATGTTGTACCTACGAATTCAGTTTGCGCGAAATTGACCTGATATGCTTCTTTCATCCCGCCATTATTCAATAGATATTGTTGTATCCCTTGTAGCATGGTGAGCACAATATCATTAGTTGAGGTAGAAGCTCCAGTTTCAAAATGATGTTGTATGGTTGTTATTGCATTATTCATATGTGTCTCATCTTCAGAAACTAAGTGGGCAAACTCCTTCGGAATTCCTCTGCCTTGTGAATTGCGTAATGAGTTATACCAATCAGGAATTCCAATAATCTCAAAACAACCATCTTTGGTGTGTCCTTGTTTTCTGCAATGAGTACAAAATCGATCATTCTTATCGGTTACTATTGCATCTCCAAAAGAGAAACAATTAGTGTTCCTTATATGTGGCATCTGTTTCTTGTTATATGAGCTTCTTGCTAGCAAAGCAGATTCTGTTACTGGACTAATGTTAGCAGTAGGTATAATTGCAGTATGTTCCCTCTCAGCTTGGATAATCATAGCATAAGCCTTGTTCAAGGATGGCAAAAGATCCAACATAATAATTTGAGTTCTAGGAGTTGCAAATTCATCTTGAAGCACCATCAAGAATTGCAATAGCCTTGAATTAGTCTAATATGTTTGCAACAAAGTCATCATTCTGCAAATGCATTTCTGGATGATTCTACAAGTACAGTTTGGTAAGGGCATTGCCCTAGAGATTCATTCACAAAGTGCAGCTATTTTAGTGTAATACTCAGTTACATTCAATTTTCCTTAAACAAGTATTCGAACATCACGTTCCAATTGGTAATAGCACGCCATTAGCTTCACTAAATCTTTCCTCAAGATCTAACCACAATTGACGCGTAGATGGTGTATAAATGAATGAAGCACATATCTCATTACTCAATGTATTCAATATCCAAGATCTTACTACAGAATCAGCACGCTTCCAATGTAATAAATCTGCAAAATCAGATTTAGGAATAATCGCAGTTCCATCAATATAGCAAAGCTTAAAAGGACTGATAAGAGCAAGACGCATAGACTCACTCCAATTAGCGTAATCAGAACTATCAGAGAGAGATCGAATTACCAGTACGAGACCTGAGTGATCGGACGGATCCAATGAACTTGTCCGGTATACCGGTTTTTAAAACATTGGTACATACCGGTTTTTAAAACATTGGTTTGCTTAGGTACCTCTAACTTATGAGTTACATGTAAGAATCTAACTTCAAAAAATATACTCTTTTATAATCCAAGAAATGCCACGCACCCTTGTATTTCATTATTGAAGAAAAAAACTTGAGGTAAAGGTTCATTATTTATATAAACCATTTTAGATTAAAAAAATTTACTAATTAAATATAAAATGTGTATTAGATTTTTTGGTGAAAAAGTTTTACAAACCAATTCTAAGAATGAAATTTGTTAAAGATCTAAGAATTTATAATCAATTAAAAAAGTCAAGTTTATTATATTTTGTGGGTCTCATTTCTCTTAAAAATAAATAACACGAGCCCATTTATTGTTAGACACAAATTGAATGATTGTTATTATTTTGGTACACTTTATATTAAATTAGAAGAGAAGATATTTTATTATTCACCTAATTTTCTAATTTAAACTAAACATGATTTGAGTTCTTTTATTTTTAAAAAATGTGGAGCCCAACAAATATAATAAACTCCATTTTCCTAAAATCTGTTACAAATTCTTAGCTCCTTTTCTAACAAACCCTTTACAAATAATCTTAGCTGGTGGAATAAAATTGTGAAACCCTTTCTAACAAACGAGTTCTTGATTTTTATAACAAAATCTGGATCTACAAATAAATGTTTTAAATTAATAGCAGAATACATTAAACATAGACAAATACATATTTTCTTAATAAACTTTTATATTACAAAAATATAGACACGTGCGCTAATTGAAAACCCACCCACCAAAATCACTAAAATCAACCCAAATCACTCAAACCAGACTCAACAAATAAAATTGAATTTTAATTTTTTTAATTTAAAACCATCCTAAAACCAAAATATATGCAAACACAACCAATAAAAATGAGATGTGTTTTGATTTAGGGTTAATCATCCAATTGACACCCTTACTTTTAATACCACTTNTATTTGTTTTGGTATATTTAGTTCAATCAAAATACATAAACAATGATATAAGCAAATTAAAAATGATTATTGTAAAACAAACTATCGATACAATAGATTATTCACTAGATAAGATATGACCAGGTGGCATGTTTTCTCAAATAACACAAACATATAGAAAGCGTGTTTCTTTGAAATAATAATGGATTTCAATAAAGTTATTTATATGATTGAATTTTTAATTATATTGTTGTTGAAATTTGGCAACCAAAAAGCAACTAAGTTAAAATTCATCATCATAAGAACTAAAAAACATATGGAAATATAGTTGTCACATCAATATTTGGATGCTTAAATCCAGTCAAATTTGTAGTCTAGAATGATACTCGATTATTATAATAACTTATTTTAATGATAATAATAAATTTATTATAATTATTATTTTTTATATAAAAATAATCTTTATTATCATTATGTTATTTGGGTGAAGATTTTTCGGTGACCCTTCAAGTTATGGATATGGTAAAGTTTGTGTTCTATGAATTATGAAACTATAAAAAACAAATAATTTATCAAAGTGGTTGTCTTATCCTAGGTTTCTTACCCGATCGAAACCCACCCAGTTGGACAGGGTCGAATGGTACCTTGTAATATTTAGGATCCGGATTTAAATAACTATTTTTAAAAATATATTAAAACTATAAATCTATATCTAAGCCCTAAATGAAACCCTAATATTTATTTGAAAGGTTTATAAGTTCAAACCATAATCTCCAAGCCATATTAAAAATCCTGAATATTTCAAGTAACAAAACTTAGGGTATGTTATACACAAATTATATAATATAGAATCAGAATTTATTATTAGAATATATCATCAAAATTTATAATTAGAATATGTGTAGTGTTTTATTTAAACATATATTGAATTATAAAATTCAAATACGTTCTGAATTAATATAGAATGTGAATTAAATTATAATATAAAAAAACACCTATGTGGATGAATTGTAAATGTGAAAGCATAATTTTAAATTAAAATAATATTTTAAATATAAAATAAATTAATAACATCTTTTATAAAAAAATAATATAACAAAAAAATTGGTTTAGACAATGTCGTTGAATAAGAAAACAACAAGTGAAAATGTAAATTTAAGATATGAAAAGAATTCAATATTATGAAAATGCCGAAATTTAAATTTCAAAACATGTATATGTGTAAATATATGAATTATAATTCATAATATATTTTCAAAATCAAGGCTGAACTTGATTATGTATTTTAGTTAAATAATAATGAATTATGCATCACAATTTATAATCAAAATTTAAAATAAATATTATTATGTTTTAAAAAAATATTGGTGTTGTTTGGAAACTCAATCCACCACCCGGTGCGGTGAACGTATTGTAGTTGTATTATATTTAAACCAACATAATTAATAACTGCGTTCGTGCGACTGCAGAAAACATCGGTTAGTTCGCAGCTGGTTTAACCCAATGGCCACCAGAATGCATCTACCAAATGTCAATTTTACCATTGGTAAATTATAATTTATTTTTTTAAAAAAATAATTTTAATCAATAACTTCTTATATTCTATCAATTACATGTTCAAACTATAAAAATATATATAACAATTTAAAAATGTAGGTTTAAAATAATGAACATATCATAAAATAATATGAAATATAATTATTTAAAAATAAGGGCAAAAAAATCATTTTATGATATCACGATCATTGTATCGCTGTTTCAAAAACAGTTTTTTAAATTACGATCAGTTCAACTCACAGCCCGGTAGAATCATCTCACCTCACCCTATTTATCAAATATTGTTCCAAACGTACACATTATATATTATAAAATACATAATTTGTTTTCATAATTTATGCATAACACAATTTTAGATTTTAATTTTATAAATGCTTTGGAGGTATGTGGCTATGTGCGGATTGTTTGAGCGATTATTTGAATGAATCAATTTTTGTTATGAATGACTTTTGTCTCTCTTTAATAAAGACATTTATTAATATTGCTTAGTTAACGAAGTCCGGATACTTTTACATTATATTAGAAGATATTTTTGAAACAAGAGAGTTTTGAATCAATTGGTCTTGATAATATTGCGAGATTGATGCATTAATTATGCAAGATTATATTATAGTATTGTATTATGTTGAATTGATCATGAAAAAACTATATTCGTTTGAATTTCAGAATTACAACAAGATCATGTATCGATTTTATATCTATCAACAAATAAACGAATTTAAGAGATAATAAGTTTTATCAAGATATTTAATAGATTTGCGAGTTCTTTTGCAATAACTAGAATTTTAAAGTATTTCAGAATTTGGAGTTTTAGTTTTCACCTTAATATGATTATTTTGCAATTTTTAAATTTATATATAAAATAATACTCTACAAAAAAATGGATTACTAGTTACATCTTGTAGTTGACTATCTAAGTTTGTAGTTGACCCGCAAGTTGTATTATCCCATGATAAAAATTAATGTTTGGGAAGGTTCCTTACGCAATTCAATCATTTAATACTCTCTTAATTTAGTTAACAAAATTCATCATTTTCTTTCATTGATTGAACATTTTCTTTTAATATACTTTTGAATCAATCTCTTAATTTAACAGAATCATTCATGTTACTATGGACTTCATTGCCTTTACAAGGGTAGGTAAGTTGATGGTGATTTTTAAAATATTCTCAATAAAAAATACTTATTTGTTATATGTGCAATTGTGCATTATATTATTAATATCCTCACACATCTATATTTTTGGAACCTTAAATGCTCAATTATTCAATACAGAAAACGACAAATTTGTTTTAAATTTTATTTAAATTTGCTTTGATAGATATTTTTTATTATTTTTCAAATTAAAATAATCTATAGGTAAGTAGGCCACTCGAAACTAAGACGACAAATGAGAATGGAAAAGCCAAATTCCTCGTGAATGCAGAGACCTGGAGCTTTCTGGAGGAGAAACAATGGCGGATCCAAAGGAAAACAAGCAGAGAAATCCCCACTGCTTAATCTTCCCTTTTCCAATGCAAGGCCACATCAATCCCATGGTCCAATTCGCAAAACGGTTACTCCACAAAGGGCTTAACCTCACCTTAATTTTAACTAAACACATGGCTAGCACTACCCCCTTCTCTTCCTCCGCCATGAACCTCGAAACCATCTCCGACGGCCTTGACGACGGCGCTCCTTCTGACATGAGCTTGAATGAGTACGTTACCGTGTTCACTGAGTTCGGGCCCAGATCTCTCAGAGAAACTATTCAGAAGCTGAAGGATTCCGACCGCTCAGCCAACTGCATCATTTATGATTCATTTATCAACTGGGTTCCTACTCTGGCTAAAGAAGCCGGCGTCACGGCGGCGACCTTCTTCACACAGTCATGCGCCGTTGACTACATATATAACTGTGTTTTTACAGGATCTCTAAAAATTCCTCTACCCGCGAAGGAAATTGCCCTTCCTGGATTGCCTTTGTTGCAGGTTGAGGACATGCCTACTCTCTTAAACGATGATTCAAGTTCCGGCTCTATAGTTCTTGAAACCTCCATAGATCAGTTCAGAAACCTCGATGATGTTTCGTGGATCTTCTTCAATACTTTCTACGAGTTGGAACAGGAGGTATTGATCAATCAATTAATGACGTATATTAAAGTTTACTATATTACAGTTGATAAAATGGTGACAATTATCATCTAGAAATTGTCTGGGTTGGTTCACAAAAATAGTTAAATTAACTATATTAAATAATTTGTTCAAGTTTTTTTTATGGTATAATATTCTTTTCTTATACGTTATATTCGAGCACACTTCCATATAAAGTGACTCGATTATAGAAATTTAACATGATATCAGAGTCGGTTCGAAAAATCACATTATCGGGGTTAGTTCAATTTAATAAAATTGATTGATTGTAATCACGATTTGAATTGTTAAGTTTAATTTGTAACTTAATTGGACTTGAGAGAATGTATTGAAATAGTGACAGGATCTCATATGGAATTGAAAAATTATTTAAGTTAATTTATGAGATAGAATATAGTAAATGATTTCTTCAAATATTTTATTATACGATTTCTTTATGCATTATATGATATCACAACTTCAGTTATATGAGACTCTAAAAATTTAATAATACTCTCTTTATAACGTGTTTCAGGTCATAGACTACATGTCAAATTGTACTCCAGTTAAGCCAATCGGGCCGACAATTCCATCAATTTACATAGACAAACGGCTGCCGGAAGATAGGGAATACGGGTTCAACTTTTTCCGGCCAAACTCCGACATATGCATGGACTGGCTTAACCGTCAGGAGCCGGAATCTGTAGTCTACGTTTCGTTTGGAAGTTTAGCTAAAATCAGTGAAGAACAAATAGAAGAATTGGCATGGGGACTGAAATTATGCGAGAAGCCATTTTTATGGGTTGTGAGGTCATCAGAACAGAGCAAACTAAAACTCCCATTGGATTTCTCACAAGAGAATGGGCTTATTATTTCATGGTCGCCACAGTTAGACGTCTTAGCCCATGACGCGGTATCGTGCTTCGTGACGCACTGTGGATGGAACTCGACATTGGAGGCTTTGTGCTTGGGCGTGCCAATGGTGGCAATGCCACAGTGGAGTGATCAGAATACAAATTCAAAATTTGTGATGGATGTTTGGAAGACTGGAGTGAGAGCTTCGGGAGGTGAGAATGGGTTGATAAGCAGAGAAACGATTGAGAGATGTATAAGGGAAGTGATGGAAGGTGATAAGGGAGAAGAAATGAAGAAGAATGCTGCAAAATGGAAGGAGATGGCCAGAGCAGCCATGGATGAAGGTGGAAGTTCAGATACAAATATTCAACATTTTGTTTCCAGTTTGTCTTCCTAGAAAACACACTTGTAATAATTAATAAAATTATGTTGTTATGACCTATGGACTGGAATTCCATTTTGGTCCAGACATTTGGGTATATATTTTTTATTATATATATATTTTTTTATTATTATTTTTGGATCAATCCCAAAAAATCTATGTTCCAACTCAAAAACCTGACAAGATAAAACACCGATATCATGCGATAGATACACATGCCGATATAAAAACAATGGTCAAGACTCGTAATAAACAAAGTTTTCTAATATCCTCTCAAAATATTATTGATTTTATTTTTGTTTGGTAAAATCTTAGTAATTTATCCAATCACAACTCAATTTAAAGTATTTTCTTTAACTACCACTAATGTTTTAAGAGATCCTGGGTGTTTTCAATATGTTCATATCAATATTTTCATACCGATCCAGAACATTATTAACAGAACGACTGATAGATCACACGGTATATCATATGGTATCAATTTAAAAAAAAAATAATATTTCTTTAGTTTTTTAGGGTTGATCCTAAAATATCCAGAAATTGACGCTAAAATTCGGTATCAGACGATAATGAAAAGAATATGGGTAATGATCGGTATTTGACGTATCGGTATAACCATGGTTTTAAAAACCGGTCGAACCGACGGATCGGAAATACCTTCTAGTGATTGGATCGGATGGTCGAATTGGTTTGAACCGGTTTGATAGAAAAAATAATAATAATATTAATAAACAAAAAATATATATTTTTAAAAAATATATTTTCTTTACAAAAAACTTTAAATAAATTTTTAAAAAATATAATTAGATAATATAAAAAAAAGTTGAATACAAACAAAAGTTTACACTTGATATTTGGAATTCAATAGCTACATTTATAGATATCGAAATTTCGAGTTCAACGATTAAATAACAATATGAAATAAAATAAGAAAAATGTATCTAACTATCTTCATAATTATTGTCTTTGTCAGGAAATAGAGGGGTAGGGTCAAGACTTAAAAAATTAATTTTTAGTTTAACTTTAACCCTAATTTCCAATGAAAATTGGTTTTGTAACCGGTTTTTTGGTGAAAAAACTGGTTCGATCGGGTTTTTAGGAGAGTTGTACCGGTTTTTAAAATAACATGCGAATCGGTTTGAATCGTACCAGGAGGGCGAGCGATTCCCGGTTAAACCGGTCCAATTGGGTGGTTCAACCGGTTTTTTAAAAACATGGGTATAAGGGGTGATATGAAAACATTTGTTCATATTTATGATGTTGATATTAATATTTAATTAAATAAATATTAAATATAAACCCAATGAAATTTATGACTCAACCTAATATTCTATATCAGACGTTGTATAACAAATAGTTTTTAGATAGCAGTTGTATTTCAAAAAATATTAGTTATATGTAATGTTGTTCACCCATAACCTCTGAACGAAATTCAGCATGTGGATATGTAAAATAAGGAAAGTTGGCGAATGAACAAATTGGTAGGAGCCAATAGAGTCTATTTACATTCTATTTAGCCTTAAATGTGAGGACACAGAGTAAAAAGATAAAGAAGGGACCTCAACCCTCAAGGAAACGGATGTTTTGTTTCATATCTGAGTCTTTTGGCCTAGCTCGAAGAGCATGGCAAAATACATGTAAAAAATATTATTTTTATTATAATTTTGTTGAATTGTTTTGCGAAACCCTCGTGAATAATATTGTTTTATTCTAAATTGCTGAAGTGATTTTGTTTAAATTAATTGATTGGCTTGCTTTTGTTAAAAGCAAGAAGATTTAATTTTATATATTGAATCTGTTGCATTTGACTAAATAAAACGTTCATCCGTCGATTTAACCATAAGCTAGAGATACTCTATTTTTCGAAAATTGGCCTTATTTTTTCGTATACTTAAATATTGATAATTTCTATTGGCAATTGGCACAACTGACATTGTCATTCATTCGTTTAATTTATTTCTATTAGGTATTGTTATGATTATTTTTCAGGGGTATAAATAATTATCGGGTTCTGATTGATGTCTATAAAAGAACTTATTTTAAATTGTAGTTGTTTGTGATACAACTTGAGAACATACAATAAAAGGGACACATACGATTTTATGTGGAAAACTCCAAAATAATTAGAAAAAAATCACAACGCTGAAAGGGAAACCTCCACGTCCAATTCAAAATGATGGGAATAGAATAGTACAATGAGAATGTATAAAAGATGACAAACATTATGCTAGAAGGTAGAGATACATAGAATAGGGCAGCTAGGGTTTAATCTCTTGAGTAATACAAGAAGAATTTATAAAATGTTTCTAGTTTCTTGTTGTTAAGTAATTATTCTCGTATATCTGTCACGAACTTACGTCGTAACGGGGAAAAGACGAAGAAGTGGGATAGAAAGGAGGGAGAATTAGACTGAAGAATGTGTAAGAAGAAGCGCATCCGAAGGGTTAATGGGAAGAGAAGGAAAGTTGATGAAGGATGATAATAATTTCAACGATGTCCAAACCTACAACATGTTCGGGTTTTATACCCACATTTGATTGGGCCTACTACAAGTCATATGTTATACGTGTGCTTTAAATTTGAGATTTTAACGCACATAGTGCGCGTTGGGTGTTTGGGTGCGAGGATTCACGCACCCACCCACATATTTAATAATTTTTTTAAAAAAAATAGTATTATAAACTTATAAGTGTAAGAGGCTGCGCATAAAAAACCTTATGGATGGGGAAAAAGAACTCCAAAGGTGAATGAAAGGCGGTGAAACAAGAATCTAACAAAGGTGAATTAAGAATTACGTACTTGATTCTTAAATTGTTTTAAAGTTCATAACTTTTTACAGGTTTGTGTATTTTGTGTTTTTATCATGAGTAAAAGTAAATCTATTTATACTTTAGAGCTAAATACGGTAGATATAAAATTTTCATTGAGAACATTTATTACCATAGAAAGTATATTTTGTGTTTGTATCATGAGTGAAAGTGAATCTATTCAACTTATCAGGATCAGTATTCATCAGCCTTACACTTATGTCTAGCTCATATAGCTTGTTGAATTCGTCCAAGCGTTTGTTGCTCTCATCAATCTTCCGGTCTTTCTCCACCCTTCGTTCCACTCTAGATGAAGAACCCTCGCCCGTCCTAGATTCTTTCTGTTTTTGTATTTTTTTAGTAGCATCTCTTCCAATAGGTCGAATTTCCGGTGTCGGATCCGATGGGGGTATATCGAAGTTTTCACCAGAGCGGTGAGAGCTGCTTCCTTGTTCCTATTGCCTTTTTGGCTCATTTCTCATGATTCGCCAAACATGTTCGTAAGCGAAATCTTTTCCTTCATTTGTTCAAAAAGCACCAAGTGCCTCCTTGAAATAGTCATGTTCGGTATATCCACTTGGATGTTGGGTACATACACCATCGTAGGCTCCACAACATTCGGAGACGGCTTTGGTGAATTGGCCCCATTTCTACCGAATGGTTCTTTGTCACGGGTTTTGCCGCTTGGACCTCCATGTGTTGTGTAGAAGTCGGCTATTCGTCCCCAAAAAGAACTACTTTTCTTTGAGTCATCGATAATAGGATCTTTAGATATGTGGAGCCATCCGGCGACCACAAGCTACTCCTCTCGTATTGTCCACCTTGTGTTCCTACCCTTGTCGGCGTTACCGACAAGGTTGCCACTATGTAAGTTATCTAGACCATCTTGAGATGAAAATCCTTGCGATTCAACATTTAATCTACGATACAAATAATATTTAATTAAACTTGAATAAATGACATACTGCCCTGGAACTTCGGAAATGCATCTCGATCGAGAATTAGCTGAAAATGTCGGTAAGATAATACCGGACAACCTCATAAAATAATTCATTGCTTCCAGATATCGAGTATATAGCCTAAACTATCATTAATACTTACCGGCACACCCTTGGTAGTAAATTACAAAAATACCCCTATCCCCGTTCGGGACCGAATTTGTTCAAAACTGATAAAAACGTTAGTGAAATTCTCATATATAGGCCCGGGAGGTCCGAATTACGAGAATACCTCCAAAGATATACAATGTTGTAAGTATACGAGAATACCGAAAATGTCATCTAGCCACGTCGGACAAGCTCCCGGGATGTCATAATACTGAAAATGCCCCCGGATAATATCAATAGTCCTCTGGTTTTCAGATTCAGACTCTAAGTCATAAACACTATCATATTAGCTCGTCCCGAAAGTCAATGATCGTTCGGGAATTTTTCCGAGAAAACCGTGGGTAGGGTTGGAATCTTAGCACTCAGCACTCTTGTTTATGTTGAAAACTCAGCACTCTCGCGACATTTCTCACGAAATCTCGCGACTACTTTCTTTGCACAGTCCCTATCGCTACTTTCTGAACGAAATCTCGCGACTAAATCCTTTGAACAGTGACACATGCAAACTTGTAACTTTTGAACGAAAACTCCCGACTGCATAGGCTGCATAGTACCTCTCATGACTTTTGGTACGAAAACTCGAGAGACACTTAATAAAATCTGAAAAAATTAGAATAAATTGGAGAAACCTTAATTTCGAGAACTTAACACCATGTCCTCCGGCTCTGCTCATTCTTCGAACTCCGATGCCTCATCATCCCATTCCTTGGACTCCTCATCCGACTCGGGGAGTTCCAATTCGAGTCTGTCAGCTTTCCGTTCTCCCATTACGAACCCTTATCCATACTTCTTCGATCGAATTGCATATCTTGAGAATACAATTTGGTTCTCAGAGTTCTGTTGTCAAAGCCTTAAAATCTTTTGACCAGCCCTATATCATGCATCCCCGGAAGTGGAAGTCTATCGTAGAAAATTACCACCTTCCTTCCAATTGTGTTCTATACCAGCCGGGTCCCTCTGATCGGATTCTACGTCCACCGACTGGCACCCATGCCGTTTGTGTTGAGTACCTAGGAAGTTCAAGGACGGGGAGAGTGGAAAGGAAAAGTCACTACAGAGAGTTTCGGCTCCGCACAAGGACCCCCGATCAGGCCTGCGTGCGCCAAATGCGGGAAAAACCATTTTGGAGAATGCCAGGCAGGAACCAATAGTTGTTTCAAGTGCGGCCAGGAGGGACACTTTGCCAGAGAATGCCCAAAGAAGAGAAGGATCGAAACCGGAGTAACCGAAAACATGGTAAGGGAAAAGATCACTGGAAATGCTCGAGCGTTCGCTGTGAACAAGGAACAGGCCTCGGAGGCCGAAGACGTCGTGGCAGGTACACTACTTATTAATGGCTTTACAACTTTCGTATTATTTGATTGTGGGGCGACACATTCGTTTGTGTCGGAGAAGTTAGCGAAACGGTTTGGGATAATGGGATGTAGCGCAAAAATCAAAGTAAAAACACCTTGATCCGAAGCCATGGAGGCAAACAGAATTTATAAGGGATGTGCGGTGGAAGTGGATACGGTGCGAACAGAGGCAAACTTGATTGAGTTAGGGGATATGAGATTCGATGCTATACTAGGAATGGATTGGTTATCTAAGTACGATGCGCAAGGGAANGAGTAGACAGGCTAGCCAAAATATATATGGATAATATAGTCAAGTTACATGGAGTTCCATTAAATATTGTGTCAGACAGAGATCTGAGATTCACGTCTAGATTTTGGCAAAGTTTACAGAAATCACTCGGAACCCAATTGAGCATGAGCACAGCTTACCACCCACAGACGGATGGTCAGACCAAGAGGACCAACCAAATCATGGAGGATATGTTACGGGCATGTGTATTGGAGTTTAAGGGAGGTTGGGAAGACTTTCTACCGCTGGTGGAATTCGCATACAATAATAGTTTCCAGAGCAGCATTGGTATGGCCCCATATGAGGCACTGTACGGGAAGAAGTGTCGTACACCACAATGCTGGGATGAGGTGGGAGAGAGAAAGACCACGAGAACCGAATTCGTAGAAGTCACCGTCGAAAAAATAGCCATGGTACGAAAGAACATTAAGGCGGCACAGGACTGATACAAAAGTTGGGCAGACACGAAAAGAAGACCCTTAGAGTTAAAAGTTGGGGATCACGCTTATCTAAAGATATCACCGATGATGGGAGTGCTAAGGACCACAAGGACAGGGAAGCTGGGTCCTCGGTATATCGGACCATACGAGGTGGAACGAAGAATCGGAAACCTAGCATACCAGCTGAAGCTTCTGGAAGAGATGAGGGGGATACACAATGATTTCCACGTATCCCAACTGAGGAGGAGTGTGACCGGAGGAATCCAAGAATGTGTGGAGGAACCCATAGAGATAACCCCGGAATTGACATACGAGGAAGTTGCAGCGAAAATCCTAGGCAGAGAGGAAAGAAGACTCAGAAACAAACTAATTCCCATGGTGAAAATACAATGGTCTAATCAGGGAGAAAGGGAAGCTACATGGGAAACGGAACGAGAGATTAGGCAGAGAGCGTCGGAGTTAATGGAAGATTGGTACGCACGAGTTTCGGGACGAAACTCAAAATAAGTGGGGAAGAATGTAATAGCCATGAAAAAGGTATGATAGAACAAATAGTAAGGAATGTAGTGATAAAGTCTAGACAAGAAATAACGAGGGATACGGGAATAAAAAAGAAACGAAAAATGGAAAAGTAAAACAAAGATAAAGGAAGGGTCAAAATAAAAAGAAGGAGGGGTAACAATGTGAATTAGAGAAGTTAAGATGTCTATAAATAGGGGTGGGAAGGCCCAAAAACGAGTTAATTATCACTTAGCCACAGAAATCCGGAAAATGTCGCGAAAGAAGGAAATTGTCGCGATTTCTGTGCAGGCAATTATTATCACGAAAATTCACCTATGGAAAATTGTCGCGAATTTGACGTCAAGAGCAAATTGTCGCGAAAACGATTGAAGAGCAAAATTATCGCGAAAACGTTTGAAGTGCAAAATTGTCGCGAAAACGTTTGAAGTGTAAAATTGTCGCGAAAATGTTTGAAGTGCAAAATTGTCGCGGATTTCACTCTAGCACAAATTGTCGTGGAAATAATAAGTTTGAGTGTTTTCGTCGCGTTTCAACGTCGGATCGTGGGAGGAAAAGGACACGTTGGGTCTACGGTAATCACATAGTTAACAATAAGATAATAACGTTGGAAATCAAGTACTAAGACATGTTACGAAATGCAGGGAAGCACGGGAAGATTATAACAAGCGAAAGCAAACGGTAAGTGGAGTGAACACAATGTAGTAAGGGAAGGTTCAGACTTAGGGAACAGGATTGAGTCATTAAGAAAGAAAGTAAAAGACACGAATGAATGAGACAAATGTTAATAAGACTCGGGGTGAGGAAGGATGGACCGTCCGACCGATCCCGGCATCGTGCCCAATACACGATTCGTCAAAGGAAGGGCATGCCTCATGAAGGGAACAATAAGTTTCAAAGATAGAAAGATACGTACGAAAAAGGGCAGAACTGATCCGGGTGGAAAACGAGGTAGCGCCTAAGTACCCACCCGGGGAAGGGAAGCATATGGCCCGTCGAGTCATCCAACAGCTAACGGTTGGCTTGTGCGGGACATGTACCAAGCATGTTACTCTCGGCAACAGTAAAGTTAAAGTATGAGGGGAATGATAAGGGTAAAAGAAGAAGAAATAAGAAAACGGTCAAAAGAAATGATTTACGCGTGTGTGTATGGTTTATTTAAAAAATGAAAGATAAAGTATAGCGTGTGTGAAGTTTCATTTAATAGATTATGACCGCTTTACAGATTTTGTAGGTGACGCGGACGAGGTATGAGCAGGGCATGGGAAGGAGGTCGTCGGTTGTCCGGTGATAGAGTCCGGTCTTTTGAGAACACTCTAAATTATGTTGCTAGACTTTCATGTTTCGAACTATGTTTTAAATTTACATTCGAACGTTTCGTTTTATCTTTGCACGTTTTTATCAAATCAGCTAGGCCCAAATGAGGGTCGTTACAAATCCAAACTCGGTATCTTTGGTGGTTGCCTTTATCATTTTTATGGAGATAAATGAGATTTCAATGATCGTTGACAGCTTCTTCCAAATATTTCAAATCAGCACCACTATCCATTACGGAACTCAAGGTTGTAACTTTTTTCGTCTAAGGCACAAGAAGAGCCCTTTTCCATTCTCAAATCCTAATCGAATCATGATTGGAAGAGACACTTCTTTTTTGTCACTTGCGTGGGTCCCACTAGATTATCTGCACTTAGTCTTCCCTGGCGGTTCCCAATTGAGGGTTAACCTTTGCTTCCGGAGTTTTATTATCCTATCCCGTGATCCGTTACTCCTAAAGCTTTAGAGAGGATACTTATAGTGTGCGCTAGATCGGATGGTATTGATTGGACCCCGAAGACGCTATTCTATGCCCCGATCTTGGTCATTTCCAACATTCTTCCGGCCCCTACCCATTTTAGTAGGGGACTATTAGGTATCTGGGTCATGCATTTATACTTAAACTATCTCAACAGCTCTTCCTCGATAAGAAAACCTTCCTAAATCTAGCGCATATATGTTTTATTATCTTTTGAACTGTATTTCTCATGCGACTTGTTTATTCTACAGATAAAACAATGGCTCCCCCTGAAGATCGTTCGAGATTAGACGATAGATTGAGATCACTCCGTACTCTTGTTACGGAGAAGGATGAGCTGATCTTCGAGATGGCAGCAGGATCTCGGAACCGCACTGCCGCGGCGAGTTGGCACAAAGCTTGCAAGAAACAGTGCCGCAAATAGAAGAGGACCTACCGGTTACTCCGCCACCACCTGCTATGGCAATCAAGAATCCCGAGCCAGCAGAAAATGAGCCGACTGCAGAGGTCCCCGAGAGTCCCAAAGATTTAATTCATGTGTCTCGGCGATTGGAGCTTACCGCCAGAGAATTCTCCCCCAATGAAGAGATGTATGATTTCGCCGAGACACTAGTGGATGTTGTCGGAGACGAAGATGAAGGCAAAATATGCGGAGGTAAGCCGATAGACTCGCTGCTGGAGGAGGTTGTGCAAGAGACCCGTCCGGAGGGAGAAATAAAGCAAGAAGCTCCTTCTGATAAAGGGAAAAGACCGGTGGAAGGCCCCACCGTTTTGGAGATTGCGGAACCCATTAAGATGAGTGGGTTAACCGCTGAGTTCCTCGATACCTTCTGCATAAGAGATATACCGAAGCATGTAGTGAAGGAATGGCTCAAGATGGGACGTCAGGCTGGCCTCATACTAATAAAAGACGGAGGTACCATTCGGATTCCGAGGGGTGATAGTGTCTCCAATAGACCGGTCTTGACGTATTTTGACAGGAATCCGTCGTTGCCACCGCGTGGACGGGATGACCACACGGTATTTACCGATTTTAGTCGGCTGATGAGCCAAGTTGCGACAACGCGTCGCATGATGGGAGAGGTTAGTAATAACATTGACCATTGTTACTTCTTGCATTACTCGCTCTTTGTTTCATCCATATATTATCTGTTAATTCACGGTTTTTGCTTCTTTCAGATGGAGCGGACGATAGTGGAGTTGAGCACTGCATCCGCAATTGAGGAATACTGTATGCTTAGGCATTCGGAGCTTGACAGTCCGGATATAATCGGGGAGCAGACGAAGAAAGCCGCATAAAATTTAATTCAGAATTAGCGGGAAAAGCATGCCCAAGACATGGCAGCGCTCCTGGAAGAACACAATAAAGCGATCGAAGCTCTTAACCGAGCTCATCATAGCGAATTGACGGATTGTGCAGCATTTCACATCGGGAAAAGGCATGCTCTCGAGCAGTCCATAGATACCCTCAAGGCGAACGAAAAATACGCTCAGGACAAGATGAGGGAGATCAAAGCTGAGACAGAAGAAAATCTGAAGAAGGCAAGATGCCAATGCTGCTGATAAGAAGGCTCTCGGGAAGGCTCTGGAGGAGAATAAAGAGCTGAAATCAAAGAATGAATCCCTCCAGTCTACCGTAGACTATCTTCGGGCTCGAGCTGCTAGGTTGTCGTCCCAAATCAATGATTGTTTCTGGAAACTGATATGGGAGTTAATAGTGCACTCCCCGACTTTCCAAAACCTGGCGGCCCTAGCTAATGCGACGTCTTCTGCCCTATATTTCTTTAGAGGCAGTATTCAGACTCAAAGAATCCTGGGCATATCCCTAACCCCTGAAGAGAGAGGAAGACGCGATCCCAGTTTGTCAGGGAAATTCGAGTCAGTGCTTGCAGAGGACAAATTGGAATGCTCGCGGGATACATTCGGGGAGCTCCAGTTCAATATGGAGGAGGACTTGCACCATCAGTTGTATTTGGAGGAGATCGAAACCGAAGAGGACCCACCACTAGATGCATTTCAAAGATTGGCCTCATTATTCCCGGAATCGGTGGGTCCCCTCGTGGGAGATCTCCTTAAATACGAGGAGATTATGGGTCATCGCGACCCTCCGATATATACTCCCGCTATTGTGGTAGATGCTCGGGAACGCCATGAGGCTGAAATGGCGGGCTTTGTCCCCAGGAAATCGACCACTGTAGAGATTAAAGAAAAAAGGATTACTCCCCTCTCTCCGACGATCAAGCTGGTAAAGAAGCGTCCCAGCGGGCCTGGTGAAGGCTCGGGTTCCAAAAAGCAGAAGAAATAAACTTCCAAATATTATAGTTTCTTCACTTTTGTAATCTCTCACCATTTTGTATTCCCCAATGTATCTAAGAAATTAATTTTTTTTTAACTTCTCGTCAAACTTTGACAAAAATACGACTCTGAAGAGTATCATTTGAGAAATTAGCCTCCGAAATAATAATAATTTTCCACACAACTTTCGTTTCTTTTAAACGTCTCATTCCACTCTTTAAGAAAAATTTGGACTCCGAATAATCCAAATCGATAAATTGGCTTCCGAGATAATAAGAATTTGCATGATTCCTAGGTATTCCCTTACGCGGGTAAGGGTGCTCAATAACCATGCACATAACATTTCCCGGTAACCCTAAGGTATGCGTGAGAGTCCCCACTAATCATAATATTTGTTTGTGGAAATAAACCATAAGGCGATAGTTCGGCCATCCAGAATATTTCTTCAAATAGAAATAATAAATGTACTCATGTGTCACGGGATTTGACCCTTGGCAATTTCAATAACAGTTGAAAAAATATATAATCCTTCGAAATAACGGATTTTGGCGAACATGCCTTTTAAATGAGTAGTTATTTTAAATGTTCTACTTTCATCAATATATCCTCGCCACCGGTATATACTTGCACCCGGGGCCATCGCACTCTTGCCGCCGTTATATACTTGCACCGCGGCATCACACTGTCCCATCGGCATTGCACCGTGGTCATCACGGTATAAACTTGCACCACGGCATCACACTGTCCCATCGGCATTGCACTGTGGTCACCACACTGTCCCATCGGCATTGCACCGTGGTCATCACGGTATAAACTTGCACTGTGGCATCACACTGTCCCATCGGCATTGCACCGTGGTCATCACGGTATAAACTTGCACCGCGGAATCACACTGTCCCATTGGCATTGCACCGTGGTCATCACGGTATAAACTTGCACCGCGGAATCACACTCTCGCCACCGGTATATACTTGCACCCGGGGCCTTTGCGGAAATGGACCCACCTCCGACGAGAGCGAGACCCTCACCGGCGTGTCATGGAGGAGTCGGGTATAAACTTGCACCCCGTTTTGCCACGGAAACATGCTCGGTACTAAGCCGGCTATCTCATAACAAATCGGGCCCCTTGACATATTCCAACAGTATGTATGAACATACGATTTTGCCACGGACAGGAAGACTCATCATGTTCAAAGTATTTTGACACAGTATCTAATTTGACGAGCTTGAAAATGATCGACTATAAGACATGTGGTACATTGCATTTCTAATCTAACCTATTATTTTATTCCATCATCCATCATACTAAAATGCAATGCACCAACTCCCATCCAACCAGTCCCCTAGTCGATTGAATTCATGTCGTCAAAAAAGATACTCAAAAAATTAGAATATGACCATAAAAAGGAGAGGAAATTTTATTTTAAAAAGATCGATGAGTCACGTCTATACATAATACTTGCGCAAATTAGAAATATGCCAAGTCCGTGGCAGCTCATCTCCGCTCATATTCGCAATCTTATACGCTCCTTCTCTCACCACTGCAGTCACTCTATACGAGCCTTCTCATTTGCGATCTAGCTTACCAACATGCCTCGAGACTTCCACTTTCTTTAGAATTAAGTCCCCAACTTTTAACAACATGGGGCGGATGTCTTTATCGTGCTTTTTAGCCATCCGCCTTTTACAAACCACCATTCGTATAGCAGCTCTGTCTCTGAGATCGTCAACACAATGAAGATCCAACTTTCGCATATCCTCATTCAATACTTCATCATAAGCAATGACCCTCTCAGATAAAATCGTCACCTCTACCGGAGAAACGGCCTCAAAGCCATATACCAAAGAGAAAGGGCTAAATCCAGAGGTAGACCTTGGTGATGTCCGATATGCCCACATCACATTATACAGCTCATCTACCCATGAGGCTTTAGATTCATCTATCCCTGTTTTTAGCTGCTGCAAGATGATACGATTAATAACTTCCATCAGCCCATTCGTTTATGGATGTGCCACGGATGTAAATCGTTGTTGAATGTCAAAGCACTCGGACCATTTGTTAACTCGTTTCCCAGAGAATTGTGTTCCGTTATCTGATACTAAAATTATGGGGATTCCAAATCGACATATAATATATCTCCACATGAAACTTATAATTTCATGTTCCCGGACTCGGGCCACAGCTTCGACTTCTACTCACTTAGAGAAATGTTCTACAGCCACAATGCAAAATTTCTTTTAACTAGGTGCGGTCGGAAATGGACCTAAAATATCGATCCCCCAAGTATCAAAGGGACATGTTGGCAAAGGTTTCATATTCGCCCTCGACACATGATGCACATTCGAGTGGAACTGGCAAGCGGG
The DNA here is from genome assembly GCA_009725065.1 of Utricularia reniformis. Classification (NCBI taxonomy): domain Eukaryota; kingdom Viridiplantae; phylum Streptophyta; class Magnoliopsida; order Lamiales; family Lentibulariaceae; genus Utricularia; species Utricularia reniformis. The sequence goes on along the minus strand of RWGZ01001052.1, from coordinate 279,662 downwards.
ACAAGCTCAGACAAAAGTCACACAATCTTTTATTACTGTTGGCCAAAAATACTCGGCCCTCTTAACTTTCATTGCCAAAGATCGACCTGCCAAGTGGTCACCACAGTCCCCGGCATGAACTTCTTCCATAACGGCATTTGCTTGTACTGGAGACAAGCATCGAAGATAGGGTCCTCCATAATTTTTCTTGTATAACTTCTCATCTACATACACAAAGTTTGAGGCTCTTTGCATTGTCCTGCGGGCCTCGCCTTCATCGGCGGGTAATTCTCTCTTAACCAAATAATTGACAATCACATCCTTCCAAGAAGGTTCATCTGTTACTGCATCTAATAAAAACCACATATTGTTTGAAAGTTCCAAGCTTGCAACTTCGGCAGTCTGTCTCTCTGCTAGACTGATAGATGGCTGATAATGGATCATAATCGTTATTTTTAACTCATCTGAGAGTTCCAAGATCGTGGTTGACTTTGCAAGACCGTCAGCACGGGTGTTTTCCTCTCTCGAGATATATGTAAGAACGAATGTCTTAAGGCCTTTCGCCACTTCCTTCAACTTGTCTAAATACATCCACATATGCTCACTTTTGGTGACAAAAGTATCTGCGAACTGGTTCACTACTAACTGTGAATCGAAGTGAGCATGCAAGCGAACAATTCCAATCTCGACTGCTAAGTTAATACCCAATATCAAGGCTTCGTATTCGGCAACGTTATTAGTTGCAGAGAAGCGCAGTTTTACAGCATATTCATGTTCCTCACCAGACTTTCTTTCCTTAAAATAAACGCTGATACCGGCTCGCCCAGCGAAAACTGATCCATCGACGAATCCATCCCAGTACTCCTCATTATCCAATTCTTCTGATCGAGTCATTTCCACTATGAAGTCCACTAAAACATGGGTCTTTAATGCTCGTCTCGAGATATATTCGATCTGATACTGCCCTAACTCGATATTCCACTTCGCTAGCCTGCCAGAGGCATCGATTTTCGATAGTACGCTTCTGATAGGTTGATCTGTTAAGACCGCAATATGGTGACCTTGGAAGTAATGCCTTAATTTTCGGGAGGCAACTATTAGAGCTAACACGAATTTCTCCAAATCTATATAGCGGGATTCCGCTCCTTACAATTTCCTGCTGACATAATACACTGGTCTATGCTCTTTGTCGCTAAGTCTGACTAAGGCGGCACTCACTGTCTCTTTAGATACAACTAAATACAAACCCAATGGTTCCCCAGGTGATAGGGGAGACATAAATGGTGGTTACTCAAATAATCTTTCAAACTCTCGAATGCCATAATGCATTCATAATCCCAATACAATAGATTTGTCTTGCGCAATACTCAGAAAACAGTAAACTTCTCTCTGCAGATCGCGAAATGAAACGATTCAATGATGCTAAAAACCCGTTAATCTTTGGACTTCTCTAACAGTTGTCGGAGGAGTCATTTCCTGGATGGCTGTTATCTTATCAGGCTCTAATAGTTATGGATTTTGATACCATAAATCCAAGGAATTTTCCCCCCTTTACACAAAAGACACACTTAAGCGGATTCAATTTCATTCGATATTTCCTCAATATATCAAAACATTCATTCAGATATTAGATGTGATTATTCCCGTACTGGATTTTTATCAAAATATCATCAATATAAACCTCCAAATATTTACCGATCATATCCTTGAATATCGAGTTCATCAAACGTTGATAGATGGCCCCAGCATTTTTTAATTCGAATAGCATAACTTTATAGCAAAAATTCATTTATTTTTCATTAACGAAGTAAACAGTTTGTCTTCACAATGCATAAAAATTTGGTTATAACCTTTAAAAGAGTCTAACATACTAAGGAATTCAAAGCCACAGGCCGCATCCACCATCATGTCAATGGCCGGTAGTGGATACGGGTTCTTCGGGTATGTTTTATTTAAATCAGTAAAATCAATGCAAACTCTCCAGCCATTATTCGACTTTGGGACCACCACTGGATTTGCGACTCAATCCGCATATCTGACAGGCTCTATGAACTCTGTCTGCAACAAACTTTCCACCTACTCATCAATCGCTCTCTCTTTCTCAGGGGAAAACTTACTCTTTTTCTGATGAACTGGTCGCACATACGGGTTAACATTGAGTCTATGATAACAAACTTGGGGGTCTACACCAACATAATCCTGATAAGACCAAGCAAAAATATATATATTATTTCGCAAAAAAGAAATTACCTCATTTTCAAACTCTGGTGTCATCTCATAACCGATTATCACTGTCTTTTCCAGGTTAATAGAGAATAAAGGCACTGTCTTGATGCCTAAAGGTTCCATCTTCATCTCGTTTTCTTTATATTTCCTATTATAGGATGTGTCAGCTGAATCCATAACTTCTTCCAATAAGACTTCCACCATAAAAACATGTTTCTTCGCTTTCGACCCATCTATATCACTCCTGCACATTATGTTATAGCAAGAACGCGCCAATTCCTGATCTCCTTTCATTTTTCCAACGCCCGAAGGTGTGGGAAATTTCATCATTAAATGTGGCTGAGACACCACGGCCCCGAATAAATTTAAAGAACTTCTCCCGAGGATCGCATTATAAGGAAGTATAGGGAGGTCCACGACTACGAATTCCACTAACAAAGTCCTTGATATTCCTTGATCTCCCAGAGTGACTGGCAGAAAAACAGATCATTCGGCAGCAACAACACTATTATTAAAACCAACCAATTTTGTTTGCACCGGCTGGAGTTTGGTGGTTCCCTTCACAGAGATTTGTTCGAAAGCTGCAAGAGTCAAGATATTGGTAGCAGCTCCATTGTCGACTAATACTCGAGAAACAGGGTCATTTGCAATAATAGGAGAGATGACGAGGGCATCATCCTGCGGTGAGAAAACTCCGGATAGATCCTCAGGTCCAAAAGATATAGTCATCCTCTCTAGATCAGATAGTTGGACCAAGTTAACTTCCATAAAGCGACCTTTTTGTTCCAATTCTCGATATGATCGCTTACGAGCACGACTTGAATCTCCGACGCTCCTTCCCCCTGTGATAGTCATAATCTTGGGGCCTAGATTTCCCCATCTTGGTTGAGCTTCCTCGATGTTCAAGATAGGTTGACCCGGATTCGAGTCAGTAGGAGGAGGGGATGGCGGTTGTTGATTTCCCTGGGCAGGTGGATAACCTTCCTGCCGATATCATTGTTGATTTCTATAATGCTGATTTCTACCCCGACCAGTTATTATTGTCTCTCCTTCCATCTCTACGATTCTGCTGACCATTATTATGAAATCCCCTTTGGCCCCCTCTTTGATGCTGACCACGTTGTCCTCCATACCCACGGCCCCTTATGTTAGGTCGTGGTGGGTCTACCTTAGGGGGTTTAGCTGCCGTTCCCAACCGTGCACTCATATCAATCTTTCCTGGGTTAGCTTCTGGCAGCACTTCCACAGTGCTAATCAACTCATCTAGCTGACCCAATTCTAACAATCTCTCAACTTCAAATATCAATTCTAGACAATCGTTAGTGACATGTCCAAAACTTCGATGAAAACGACAGAATACTTGGGATTCATAAGTCCCCGGTGTTGGATCTTGCAATTGAGGGGGATAATGAAGGGATCCGCTCTTTTTCTATTCGATAATGGTGAAAATTTGTTCATAACTGAACGCGGGGTATGTTCTCAATTTAGGTCGTGACTGCAAGACACTCTTGTCCGGCACTCGGCTTGCAACGATATTGTGGGAACCATAAGCTCGCACTTCGATCACTCTGTGATCCCGCAAACCTTCATCCTCCCGGATGTACTGTGTACACCTCAAAGCCAATTCTTCCATATTTTCCGAGGATCTCTATTCAAAAAATTACACAACGGATGTCCAACTAGGATCAGCTGGAGCACCCCAACTTTTTTACTAACACTAATGCGATGTATCTTTCTACACTCGGCTTCAAAACGAGTAATAAAACCACACAATCTCTCCGAAGAATCATACTGCAACGCGGTCAAAGAAGTAATAGATTTTATTGGCACATTGAAAGGCGCAAAAGCTAAATAAAATTGATCTTTAAAATCCTGATATGAAACAATAGAGCGCCTCGGTAAACCATCGGATGGCTGATTCCTTAAGAGAAGCTGCGAAAACGAAACACATTGCAGCATCATTGAAATTCATCAAGCTGACATGTATCTCCAAATTCGATGTATGAGCATGTGGATCAGTCGACCCACGATACTGCGGAAGATCCTTACGCATTTCAATAAACTCAGAACGGGTGGCACTAATAATTTCCGTGGAAAACAGAGACAAAGCGTTTGAAGTGTTCCACGGACTTTGCAAAACTTCCATAGATGGTAAAGCTTGTCCTCGATTACCATAAGGCTCACCAGCTCTTTCCTGTTCGATATAATCACCCTCGTAAGCAGAAGTTTGATGAGTATCTCGGGTGTGCTCACCATATACCCGTCTCCTTTCCTGGCAAGAGTCAGATTGGCCTCCAATTGGTTCATCCTGGCCTCGTTTTGTTCCATCTTTCCGCTCATCTCCTTAAACTTCAATTCTATTAAATCTCCAATTCTTTGTAGAGTATCGTTCTGCTCTCCGGTTTCCGCAGTGTTCCCTTGCGGTTCCGGAACATGATCAATGTCTTCCTCCACCACCTCATCATTAACGGGTTCCGGGGTAACATTGTTCCTCCGGGTTCTCCTTTGGGCTTCAACTTCCTCCAATTGAGCGATTAAAGTACGTCTTCGCTCTTCCAAATCTTCATCGGTTTCAGTTTGATCTGCGGATCTAGAGCGCGCTGGTGGCGAAAGGCTGGCATTATTACGGACTGCAACTCGGCCAACTCTCGCAAATTCATAACATCCAGATAAACACCGAGACGGATGAGGATAAAAAATAGGTACCCTTCCGGATGAAATCCCACTCCAGGAGGGTTGAGAGTGACATTTTGAGCAGGAGGCTCCTTCAGGATTGAAGATTGAGCCCCCGGTAAAGCAGCAACCTCATCGTTCGCCCGAGGATTAGGTTCTACCTCAATCTCTTCATCGAAAACATCATTATCAGTATTCCGAGTAGTCATGATAACAGAAATCCAAAACCCAGCAATAAAGCTCTCAATGGGATAAAATCTAGTTCCCCACAGACGGCGCCAAACTGATCTCGTCTGAAAATATTTTGGATATTTATTTTTAGATCAGTCAATTTATTTAATTATTAGGAATTCAATGTTGTGGGGATACGAGCGATTTATGAGGTTGGGCCCACAATGTGTGAGCATACGTCCTCGGGAAAGCGAAGTTCTACCTTGGTTTTCACTATGATAATCTGAGCATACAATTACAATGAATAGATATCGATAATCTGAGCGAAAACGGTGCGAAAAGCGATCAAATCTATCCTGCCACGCCGAAACTGTCGAAAACTCGCAAATGATGGGTTGGCCGCGAGTTTTCGAACAAAACCTCGCGAATAGTGGTGTGTTAAGGTGAAAACTCGTGAATGGAGCAAAGTGTTGCGGGTACGAAACTGCGTAACGGAGGAAACCAGACGAAAACTTGTGAATAGTGGCTCAGACTGATTTTGTCGCGAGTTTTGGTGCACATTCTCGCGGATACCTTCACATGTTCGAGCGAGAGTCTTGCCTTAGGAGGTACAAAAAGAGTTTGAATCCTTTTTCAGTGACTTAGGACTCATATTTATAGAGAAATCCAGCTCAATTGATAAGTTTTAGGCCCAGGAGCCCACTTCCACTTGATTCAGTCCAATATACTCAAATAATATTTAATTAAACTTGAATAAATGCTATACTGCCCTGGAATTTTGGAAATGCTTCTCGATCGAGAATTAGCTGAAAATGTCTGTAAGATAATACCGGACAACCTCGTAAAATAATTCATTGCTTCCAGATATCGAGTATATAGCCTAACCTGTCTTTAATACTTACCGGCACGCCCCCGGGTGGTAAATTAAGAAAATACCGCTGGCCCCTTTCGGGACCGAATTTGTTCAAAACTGATAAAAACGTTAGTGAAATTCTCATATATAGGCCCGGGAGGTCCGAATTACGAGAATACCTCCAAAGATATACAATGTTGTAAGTATACGAGAATACCGAAAATGTCATCTAGCCACGTAGGACGAGCTCCCGGGATTTCATAATACCGAAAATGCCCCCGGGTAATATCAAACGTGATATAGAATTTATTTTAATGTTAATCAATTTTATATTGATTTTAAAATATTAAAATTGAAATGTAATATTTAATGTTAAATAAGGTAATAAGATGATAAAGTTGATGAGATAGAAAGATAAAATGAAATTTGGAGAGAGAACTTGATGTGGATGAAAGATAAATAAATAATTATGTGGATGAGTGAGAAATTTTAGATGTTGAAAGAGAATATGACATGGATGTGAGAGAATGATGATGTGTAGAGAGATTTATACGGCATAATGATTTTGGGCGCGTACAATGTTACAAGTAGCCTTATCTTCGTGGAATGTTTATTATTCTCGTAACAATTTTGTGTAGGAATGCTTGATCCCGTCCGGTTCGGTCGGGTTTTAAAAACATTAGAATATACAAGTATTAAATTTCATTAAATATTAGAATTTTAATCTCATATACATTATATTCAAGAATAAATAATGTTAAAAATAATCATTAAAATGTTACTTTTACTATATTTAAGCACTAAACAAATTAACTACATGCACATTAAGCAAATCAATTAGATATCAATATGGCTAAAAATTGTTGTGGAATTGTATAATATGACTACAAATTAGAAAACGAATTTAAATATATATTCCTCATTTTCAGTTTCGTTAAATTGAATTTTAAATTATGCACCAAATTTAGTTAAAGGAAAAGAACTTACACTCTTAAATCATATCACACCCCAAACCAACTATAGAATTAATTATTAAATATAAAAAATTATTATTATTCTATAAAACAAATCAAATACATGGGTCAGATAGTTGAATATGGGTCGAATTTCATGGACTACTATAAGGCTTTTATTTGGTAAGCCCGCCAAGTATTTAACACTTTATTGGGTATAAAATCCAATTCCCGTTTTTCATTGCTATTCTTCCACAGACTCTGCACTTCTTCCCCTAGTTCTAGCTTTCCTAAATCAACGTCATCGCCTCCTGCTTCGATTCAATAGCAGAGTATGATTTCAAATGTCTATGCTAAAGGAGGGGTCGCTGGTCAGAAGAGCATAAATTTTAAATGCTTGAGATGGCTAGTTTTGGATGCAAAAGTGCTGGTTTGAAATTTCCTATACTTTTACTTCTACCGTCCTTTTCTGCTGAGAGTTACCTCCCAGGCTCTATGGTTTTTATGTAGACATTGGGTAGATGTGCATCTGTAGTATCAACCTCGACTCAGTGCAAGGATGAGTTCATTTTAAAAGATGTTTGCGTTAATGGGAAGAATACGAGTGATAAGTTATACGATTGGCATACGGCGTACGTACCTTCTGTTTATAGCATATCTATGAATGTAAAATTATACAATATTTAACCTATGTAAGATTCCTTTAATTATTTTTGCGCTTTTCGGGAATTGTTTTCCTCTGTAAGTTATTTTGTTGTGATTTTTCATAAAAAAATAGGCGTTTTGATCACCACGACGAAAGCAAGTCGAAAAACCAGATGGCCAAGGATCAAGTCATTAACAAAGCTGGTTTCTGGATGCTTCCAAGAAGTACGTTATGTGATGTAAGTCGATTTGCATGAATCATTTATATTGTCTTACAATAATAAGATGACAATATATTCATTAGATATTTTTCTGGAAATTCTCCTATTTGATAGTCCTTGTGACTATATCATTGAATGCAGTTGTTTTCCTTCACCAACGGCAAACTTCATCAATTGAATACCATCCGAGGATTCGCCAAACAAAGAAAGCAAAAATTCCGTACTTTTATTTTCTTCCATCCCTTTATTAGCATTATTGCATTGTTTTTTCTTGTTTGGCTGTCATATTACGCTAGAATTTTGTCTGTTTAGATTTCAGAGACGTATTTTAATGCTCTAAAGTGAGTGATTGTCAGAATAGACATCTTAAGAATTCAAGCTTATTGTATTTTACTGTGCACTCTCTAAAAATCTAACATGAGTCCGAAAATAATTGAAAAACATAATGATCTCAAACTTAGATGCTCGTTTTATTCAACTTTGAAGTATGACATTTGAACTCTTGTTCATGAGAATGGTTTAACTTTATCCCAGGGGAAGAAGAACATGAGGAAGAGGCTGAAAGTGAGGATTTGGAGGAGGATGGAACTACATTGGATCTAAGAGATACTGTTAAGACCACAGCTCTCTCACAAATGGAGGCGGCAATTGATGCTCTGTCACGTGAGTTAGCCAAATTACGGGTCGGAAGGGCCTCCCCAGGTACATAGCATTTTATTCTATAATTCTTCTGGTCGTAACATGTTTCAAAATGTTATGTAGGAATGCTTGATCACATCATGGTTGAGCACTATGGCCTTAAAACACCCCTTAATAGAATGGCTGTGGTCTCTGTATTAGACCCGAAGACACTGTCAGTTAACCCCTATGATCCTAATGTAATATGATGCTACATTATAAATGATTAATTATATTTCTGCTTAGTTTAATAATTTATTTGATTTCTACAGTCTCTGAAAGAGTTGGAGAAAGCAATCATTTCGTCTTCTTTGAATTTAAATCCTAAGTCTGATAGCCAGCGGTTGATAGTCCCAATCCCCTCGTAAGATGTCTATCTTATTTTTCCTAAGTCATTTATGGTAAGTGACCGCGTTTATAAAACTAATCTAGTGAGACATTATGTTCTTTTGCGAAAATTATATCTCATTGCAATATTAAGAAGCCAAATTTGCCTCTGAATCTCTATATTAAGAACATACACATTTCTTATGATGATGAAGAGAATTTTCAACTTCTTTGCAATTCTTTTTCATTGTAAGCAATCTAATTTTATTTGTTTTTTGGTTTAACATGCAGAATGACAAAAGAGCACACGCAAGTAAGCTTTGATATATATCTATCGTAGTTTTCATTATGTAGTCTTAGTTAAAGTAGTGTTGATATGGTAATAATTGTTACTGCAGGCCGTATTGAAGATTGTCGCCAAATCTTCTGAAAATGTGAAGCAAAGCATAAGAAGAGCTCGTCAAAAGGTACTTGTTTAATTTCTGTTAAAATTGACTTTTTTTATAAGGATTGGTAGATTATAAATCGAGAAAGTGGGGGGTGTGGTCCCCAAAGTTTAGTGATTTTGACAAATTCGATCTCTAGACTTTAATTTGACATATGTAGTTCTCATACTTTGAATGTTTTGGCAATAAAATTCCCTAACGTTTTCAAATTTGACAAAATTTGATCCCTATATGGCAAAACTAGTCCCCAAAATTTGGGGACAAATTTTGCCACACATTAAACATTGAGGACTAGATTTGCCAAATTTACGAAACATGGGGACTAGTTTTACAAAAACTCAAAGATTGGGAACTAGTTTTGCCATTCGGAGATTTTGGAGATTAGATTTGCTAAAATTAAGAAACTTTGGAGACTAAATTTGCTAAATCATATAAACTTTGAGGATCTTAAATGCCATCCGCTCATTATTAAGGGAGTTAATTATATGCATTGTTTGGGATGATTCAAGGGTATCTAGCCAGGGAATGCCTGTATTTTGCAGGCATTGGACAGCATAAAAAAAGCCACAGCAACAAAGAAGGAGAAAGGGAAATCTAGTTCAGGTCTTCCTGAAGAAGAGGTCAAACGCATGGAGAAAGATGTAGGTACCACCATGTGTTGTGTCCTTACTTAAGACACTTGACTTAGGTATGTTTTGTATGTGTTCCAGATTGAAGATCTCACTAAAAAATTTATTGAAATATCTGAAGAAATATGCAAATCAAAGGAAAAAGATATTAGAGGTGGCTGATGTGTTTTGATATGCCCTCCTCATATCTCAGCGTTTGTCGCTAGGTTAGTTCTATTAGATTTTTCATCAGGTATTTATATCTTTTGTTGGACCCAAAAGCTTCTTTAAATGGATAGAGTGGCTAATTGTATTCATGTCATTAACTTGTTGACCAAATTGATCTTGTTTTTTTACAAACTTTTGTCACATGAATGCAAAAACTTGATCAAGTAGAATTAATTACTCGTTCCAACAAGCAAATCATGCATCCTGTTGTTGCACAATTAACAACAAATTAGCTATGTTTGGAGCAACGGTGAGTTGTGTGGTACGATTATCGTATTGTGGTTGTATTTAGTACATATCAAATATCAATATAAACATCGTTTATTTGAACGCCAAAACAATAGTCTCATTGCAGTAAGTTTTCTCTAATTGTCACCAAAACGTACTTTATAAAATTTTATTGATACATTTACTAAATTATTGTTTAATCCAAAATTAAATAAAAGTAAGGGTAAAAAAATCATTTTATTAAATCATGATCTATGATGTTGTGAAGTACTGAAGTGGGGGAAACGGAAGAAGCGAATCGAGAAATTTAGAAGAATCCGTTTTGCGAACCGTTGTGAAACATTTAATTAAAAATAAATAATAATATTTAAATCTTTTAAATATAAAGTTATTAATCAAATAAAATTATAATGCAAATACAATATTATCTAAATAATAATATTTCATCAATATTTTCAATCTATTTGCAAAAAATTAATCAAAAGAATTATTAGTATACTTTTTTAATGTCTTCACCAATTTTATATCTTTCAAAATAAATATAAGTATTTTTTATCAAGATACAAATTCTAAATGTAATATTTTATGTGTTTATCAAAATGAAAATATTAATTTTATGAATATTTCAATTTTAAATAATTAATTTTTTTTTTTAAATTTGGACGCTCCGAAGCCACTTCGTCTCGTCGCTTCAGAAGCAAGAGCTTCATGTAGTAGGCGCTTCTCCGCAACATAGATCACGATCAATGCGTTATTATTTCATAACAATTTTTTAAAATCATGATTATTTATATCACGATTATATCACAATACATTGGTTTAACCATAAGTATGATACAAATTGCTTCTGTGGAATAAAAGAACTCACGCAAAAGAGCTTCTTGTTGCTGTTATTTGTCTCTTCTTCCGGGGAGTTCCCCTTTATTAGACTGTCAAAAAGAGTGATGAGAACTTTGGGACTCGAAACATTGGGTAGAAGGGGGGCCATGGTAAATTTCATAACCACTATTGAGAGCCTTAGACAATTTAACAAGATAACCATTAATCATAACGTGTTATTATCGTCCAAAATTATCAGTGTAAGAAGTTGGTGTGTTGATGGCTCAATCCTGGATACCGCATAAACAACAAATATACCTCATCCATGCGGTATGTAGAAACAAGATGAAAACTAACACTAGTTAGACACATAGACATGTAACCGGTAACTTCTTTAAATTTACATGTGAAACATATATACAGTCAAATCGATTACATCATTTATTTTATTCACACAACTAAATTACCACTTCTCCCTTACACAAACCTCTTATACGGAACTGCAACAAGCGGCAAGTTCTTCCTCGTAACAAACCCGAACTTCTCTGATCGATCAACATTCGCACCCACGGGATATTTCCACTCAAACGAATGAACGAGTGTTGCGATAAAATACATCACCATTCTCTCAGCCAATGGCAATCCAATGCAAGATCTTCTCCCTTTCCCAAATGGAAGGTACTTATAATTATTCCCCAAGTAATCCATCTTTTCTTTCCCTTCTGCCTCCAAAAATCTTTCAGGGTAAAAGTTTCCCGCATTGATCCAAAATTTAGGATCCCTGTGAGCTGACCATGTGTTGAGAATAACCATTGATCCCTTTGGAATATCATATCCACCAACTACACATGATTGAATAAGAGACTGACGAACGAGAAAAGAAGCCGGGGGATGAAGACGTAGAGATTCTTTGATAACTGCATCGAGATAATGAAGTTTGTATAAGTGGGATTCTTGTACATCGATTTCGTGTCCAGTAACACTGATTATCTCCTCCTTCACCTTCTTCATTATCTCTGGATTGTCTAAAAGCTCCATCATAACCCACTCTACAACTGTTGAAGTTGTGTCTGTGCCTCCGATCACCATGTCCTGCAATCAATGAGGCATGAAAATGTACATACGACTCTCGACTCCTCATTCACTTAAGATGTGTGTTGAAATAATGTAATTTGTCCCACATCGAAAATCGAAAGTGGTGTGGATTGGTTTATAAGATGGGATTTAGACCATAGTAAATGACTTGTTCAAGTCTTTTATGGTGTATCTCATCTCTCTNTTTTAAAATATGTACCATATAAATTGTACTTGTTTTTAAAACATTGCGTTGTGAGTGTTGTGACAAATTTCTTTTGAAGCTTTCACGGAATTAGCACTCTTCAAGAGTATCTATTCCAATTTTGAAGATGAAGCTGAAGCAGTTGGAGAGTGCTATTGGTTCTCTTCAGCAGTTCGAAAATCCCAAGGTTCTTAAGCTTTTTGTATTCGGAATAATATTTTCCGCTGTCTATTGCGTCAAATACTTCACGAAATCATTTTTGTTGTTCCACAGATCGAATTGGAACAATATCCGACTGGATCCCATATTGCATCTCGCCTTGTTTACACTGTAACACAAGTTATTTTTTCTGTTTTAATTTGATTCCTTCTGTTCTATTGGAAGGTTGGTATCTGATATGCTATGTCAATTTTGTTCCCGTGTGATTTTTTATTGCAAAATTTCCCTAAGGTGCTTTGTATAAAATAGGCGGATACATCATTTGGGGACGTAAGGGACAAAGTTGTAGCCGATTTTGGTTGTGGTTGTGGCACGCTGGGACTTGCTGCTAGTCTTTTGGGAGCAAAGTTAGCTGTTTCATATTTTACTTCTTTCTATGCATGGTTTTTATTTAATTCCGGATGAGTGCAATTGCAGTTGATATTCAATGATGCTGATTGTCAATTAAACCAGGCATGTAATTGGTTTTGAAGTTGATGCAGAGTCTATAGATATTGCATATTCAAATGCTGATGAATTAGAGGTAATAGATGAAGTTCGGACAGAACAAATAATTAAAGGATTGTTTTTCAGCTACGATTTTGGAATTCTCCTTTATTTTGATCTATTATACTGGAAATGCAGACCGATATGGACTTTGTTCTATGTGACATCAAGAACTTCAGAAGGCGAGGTTGTTATCTTGTCTTATGTTTTAAATGCCGAGGTTTCATTTGCTCTTGGACGAAATTTGTTTAATATATCAAACTGCTTGGTCTTTCTCTGTGAAAAATGAATTACTTTTAACTGGTGCAATGGATTTTTGACAGATCACATTGTTGATACTGTGGTGATGAATCCTCCATTTGGAACTAGGAAAAAAGGAGACGACATTGAATTTCTATGTGCTGCTTTGAAGGTTGAATTGCATGCATTCTTCTAACTTTAACATATGTTTGTGTACAAAATCTCTTTCTTGCATTCGTATAATGATTCAAATAATAAATTTATACTGCAGGTTGCTTCTAAAGCAGTTTATTCCCTGCATAAGACTACCACAAGAGAGGTAAATAGACATGCCTTTATCACTTGAGCATATAATTTTTTCATTGAGAGTGACAAGTAAGAAAAAAAATTATCTTTCTAGAGCCTTTTATTGCTTGAAAGTTTGTTCACATATGTGCATGCTGCTATCATTTTTTGTGTTTAATGTGAAAACTTATGGCTCAACCCCTATCTCAATGAAGGAAATACGAATCTTTACTCAAATGCAAAATTATTAGTAGAAAAACAAGCCCATTTAATCGAAAATTAAACCTGCCATGCATTCCCCCATATTATTGTTTCTGTGAGGGGGTATTGTCATTCTACTTTATCATTCGCTTGTTCTTTCTGATTGTTTATCCCTTGCATATTCATTGAGGTTTTATCCCTTTCTGTTCGCATATTCGTTGAGGTTTTATCGTACTTATCACAAGATAGATTTTTTCAACCTGGTATTGTATCTCCTCATTATATTGCATTTCCATCATACCTCATTTTTTTCAAGTGTTAATCCTTCCACACTTTCCCTTTATTATTGTTTCTTAACTCAGAATATAGATTTTGTCGACACGGCTTCACTGTTTTGTGCAATACTTGTTTAACAGTATAGTTTTCACGAAGTTTTGATGAAAATTTATGTTGTAAAACAAGTAATCGTGATCATTTTACTTTCGCATCTGCCTTATCACATTGCAAGGATAGTTCATTGACTACGTTTTCTCTTGGTGCAGCACATCAGAAGAACTGCGATCCGAGAATACGGTGCTGCAAGTGCAGAAGTGTTATGTGAGGTATATTCATCACCTTTGACTGCAACTAATCTTCAACTAGTTAAGGAACTTATATAGAAGAGAAATCAGTGTCTTATATAATCAAATCTCCGTCGTTCTCCAGCTTCGCTTTGATGTTCCCCAGCTCTATAAATTTCACAAGAAAAAAGAGGTTGATGTAGCTGTGGACCTTTGGCGTTTTGTTCCGAAGAAAAGCAGTGTAAGGCTTTCATGATATGTATTTGTTACTGTGGTTGCTTCTAAAAACTCGAATGGAACAAACACAATGTTCAACTTTGTTGAAGTTTGGGAGAAAATGATGTATTCAGTCACTAATCTTTCGTAGTTTTGGCAAATTTGGTACTCATAAATTGTAATGTTATATTTAATCTCCAAATTTTAAGGTTTTAGTAAATTGGATCTTCCAAGTTTACAACTTTTAGCATATCCTTAAAGTGACAAAATCAATCCTAAAAAATGATTCTGATTGAGGATTATAATTGCTAAAATTGAAAATTTTGGAGATCAATTTTGTCAAAATTTACAAAGTGGGAGATTGATTTTACCATTTCTATATTTTGATAACACAATTAACATAATAAAATTATGGGATCAAATTTGTGTATTGTCTATTCTCAAGATAGCAATACTTAAGTTTAGATTGTATAAATTTGGAAACCCTTCTCTATTTGATGTTTAGACTAGAAATATTTGTGATAGCTACGACAAATCAGCCCCACCTTAAAGAACCTGTGTGTTGCCTTTTATTAGAATCACAAAATCCTTATAAAAGAACATGACATAATAAGAACAAGAGACAACGGAGTATTTCCCTGGCAAGGCGTGATCCCATTGAAGAAGATGAAGGTCTCTTCAATGGGCAAGCTGCTCTTCATATCTCTAATTTTACAATCAACCTTATTGGGTTGCTCCATCGCCGGGGTAATTTCAGATTTCAGAGGCTCTTGGATCATACATTCTGAGAACGCCGGAGTTTCAGCAATGCACATACAGCTTATGCCTAATAATAAAGCTGTATGGTTTGATTCCACCAGCAATGGTCTTTCTGAAATCGAGAACAAGCCACGACTCTGCAGGCCGAGAGTAGGCGGCAGAGCTCAAGATCCTCCGCAAGATTGCACTGCGCATGCAGTTGAATACGACGTCCAAACGGCTCAAGTTAGACCCTTGAAGGTAATTTTCTTACACCATGTTGCCAACTACAAAATTTAGCATTATGGGTGGAAAGAGTATTTGTGTAGCACAATCAATAAGAATGTTACACCCTAAATCATGAATCACAATGAAATGATTACACCATACCAATTATTCATAATATTTATCCCTTATAAATTAGAATTATTTACTTCAACAATGTATATGAAATAATTTTTCAACACTTTCATAAAATCGAACTAACATTGATTCGGTTCAGACTAACTTCAATATGTTTGGTATATTTTTGTCGTCTAAATTTGATGTACTTTACAACTAAAGTTTTTTTTCTAAATTAGCTAAAAACCTACCATTCAGATCCAATAACATACAGAAATTCATGATTTATTTGGTTGGGAGAGTATCTTTATGTACATTGCATAAGAGATGATTAACTCAAATCAATTAGTCATGATATTTCAATAGCAACCAAACGACATGATTCTGATTCAATTTACTTGATTGTTTCATTTATGTTACCAGTTGGAGACGAGCCCATGGTGCTCTTCAGGAGGCTTATCGAAGAACGGTGATCTAATCTCCACCGGCGGGGACAAGGACGGTTTCAAGTCCGTCAGGATTCTAAAGCCATGCGAAGGTTGTGAGTTCCATGAAAGAACGAGGGCGCTATTCACCAATCGATGGTACGCCACTCAAATCGCCCTCGAAGATGGCAGTTTAGTGATCCTTGGTGGTCGTGGATCATACAATTACGAGATCCTCCCACCGGACTACGAATCGGGATTCGTCACTCAACCCATGGAATTGCCGGTCCTCGAGGAATCGAGTGATGATGGTGGTCGAGAGAACAATCTCTTCCCCTTCGTCAATCTTCTCCCTGACGGAAATCTCTTTGTATTCGCGAATTACAAGAGCATCATTTTTAATCCACGAATAGGAGAAACTATTCGGAATCTTCCTGATTTGTCCGGTGGCTCGCGCAATTACCCACCCTCCGGAATGTCGGCGCTTCTTCCGATTAATCTCAATATTGCCGATGGTCGTATTCCTGAGGTTGAAGTTCTAGTTTGTGGAGGTAAATGTTAAATTTCTATACTCCAATCAATTTACGTGGAAGTCTGATTGAAACACTCCCCTCAAGTACCAAAATCCTTGACAAATCAAATACTCCCCTCAAGTCCAACTCCGATACTATGTTGAATTTATAAAATCGAATCAATTTACGTGGGAGTGTGTTCGAATATAATTATAAAAGAAAAGAAATCACACCGTAAAAAAGTTGAACAAATTATTTACTATCATAATTGCAACCAAATTATAGACATCTTAATTGCAATTTGGGACAATTGCTCTCATATTTCAAAAGTACCCATCAAATCTTACTTTCATTTTTCTATGTTTTCATGGTGTAAACAGCCCTTCATCTCTTTCAGGCAACACCCGTGAGTCATACATATACTCCGATTTACAGCAACCAAATAGAACATTTCTCCCGGCAGCGAAAGACTGTGGGCGTATCAAGCTTACAGAACAAGAATCCCAATGGGACAAAGAACAAATGCCATCGCCACGCGTAATGGGAGACATGCTTCTTCTTCCAACCGGAGATCTGCTCATGATCAACGGCGCCAAGGCCGGCACATCAGCATGGAATTCCGCAGACTTTCCAAATCTCACACCTGTTCTTTACAGCCCAAACAAACCAAAAGGCCTTCGTTTTCAAGAACTCACTCCATCAACGATTCCTCGAATGTATCACTCAGTAAGCGCCGTACTCCCCAGCGGCGAAATCCTTGTAGCTGGAAGCAATACAAATCCATTCTACATGATGAAAAAGTATGGCGATCATTTCAAGTTTCCGACGGAACTCAGAGTGGAGAAATTCTCACCGCCGTATTTGGACCCGGCGAGGAAGAAGCACCGGTTAAGTATTGTGGAAGCTGAATCGGAAAAAGAGTTAACATATGGACAAGAGTTTAGAATACAGATAGAAGAAAGGGATCGAAGAATGGGAAGGAGAGCGGTTAAGGTGACGATGTATTCACCGCCATTTACAACACACGGGTACTCGATGAACCAGAGATTGCTGATTTTGAAGGTGAAATCATTGGAGAAAGGACTTATAACGGTGGTTGCACCACCATCAGGGACTCTTGCTCCACCAGGATATTATCTTATTTTTGTTAATCATCGTGATGTTCCGAGTCAGGGGATGTGGGTGCGTATTGCTTGACCGGGTTCGATGTCCTCGATTTATACAGATCCATTTAGGTCGGTTGTTATTCGGTTTTGTAATAACTAGTGCTCTTAAAGAAGTCGTAATATGTTCCACTAGTTCGTATTTTTAATTATTCATTCAAATTAAAAATATAAATAATATCTGAAAAACAAAACGAATTCCAACAAAAATTTGAACATGAGTATGAAAAAGTTGGATTTTGATTATTTTTATATTATTTTTGCAGTAACAAAACTTGAATGTATGAGTATGACAACCATAGTCATAATCTTCTTTTTTGACATAAATGTATATAGCTTTGTCGGGGTAGTTAATAAGTTTTATAAAAGTGTTACAAAAGGACATTTTGATTATGTCTCCAATTAAACCATAAAAATATAATATTTTGTTATGTCTCATAATTTTTTAGTGAAATTAATATATCAATACATCATAATGATACACTAAGATTTTTTATAAAGAAATTTATCATAATTGTTAATATACTTCTTAATCCATATAAAATTATAATTACATTTATGGTATTAGCCAAATTGTATATATTTAAGGACTTGTATCAACTATCAAATTCATTCTCCTTAGGGGAATCCCTAATTGAACGAGACCCCACGATCGAGGGTACTCTTTAGTTGATTGATCCATACTGATCAAGATATACAATAGATCCGGTTCAAATCACAATGATTCACAATACAAAAAAATTAAGCAGGCAAACGCCTAACGAACCATAGGAGTATATCGGGCCACACAAGGAGGATAACCCACCTTACTCATGTAATTTCAAGGTTGAACATGACGTTCCTTATGACCGTGACGTCTGGAGGGGAAAAACAATCTTACGGTGCAAAAGTTAGGGCATCACCGTCCTTAAAACGCCAATGTATGAGGAGTAGAGCATCCTCATTTTCAATGATTATCTGTAGATCACTCAATAGGAACACACCTAATCAGATGAGGACAAAATTTCATGGAAATAACTATCTTGTCCTCTCAGCTATCTATAAATATCAATAGGAAGAAAAAGACCTTTGGTTTGGACATCACTTAGATTTCAAATTTTACACCGCAAGATACCTTATTGGATTCGTTTAAACTCTCTATAAATGACATTATGTCTTTCTTAGTGAGAAACTCGCCAAGAGACTCTTCTCTTAGTATTGTGATTTCCCCTTCTTCGAGATTTTCATGTAAATTTTGAATATTCAACATACACAATGATAAGTTAGTATTGTAGGCTAAGAACTAATATTTGGTTCATCATCCCTTTAAACAAGAACTGGGTGACTATTGAACATGATTTTTTTGGGACCACAACACTAATCATATTCAATTTTAAAATAGATATGAGAAAAATGGCAAAATACCATAATGCTCTCTATTCTTAGTGGTAAACATATAAATGTGTAGAAATCAGAATCTTAACTTTTACCTTCACATAATTTTTTTAAAATATTAAATATGTTAACAACATTTATTCCCTAAAATGAACATCAATGATTAACACATAAAAATGAATGATCAAATAAATGTAAATTCATAATCAAATAGAATAAAATCATACATAACTGATATATGAACAACCATAGAAAAACTAATTCTTGAAAAACATAACTGTCATCTACATAAATACAAAATACCAAATCAAACCATGCTAGACTCTATCAGACCTGATAGAATATTCATACATGTTGATATGTACTTTATATATTAGACAAAAGTAGTCTGATCGAAGTATCCGATATATCGTAAATATAAAACATTGATATTATAATATTTAAATCAAAGAAATCATAAGGATACGAACCATTCATAGCGGTGATATTAGTACAAACTGTTTACCAACATACTCTTGGTATCCCATTCACTTACTGGTATATATATTATTTATTTTAAAATATTTATGTAATTTAAAAATATTAATTTATTTTGTATTGTTACTTGTGATCCAATATAAGTTTGATTATTCCTAGTTAATACATTTTACATTGATTACTTTTCAAATGAGTTTATTAATTTTATATATTAATTTGCTTTACTAATCAAGACGAGTTTCCACGTTTATCCATAAACCCGACCCAATGACCAATAACGATTGATAAGGACAATATTTACCGTTATGTCGTTTATATCGGAGATATCTAATATGACTACCATGCTTTAATTAAGATAGTTGACCTAAGTCAAAGTTTGTTTACTGAAAAATTTCTTATTTTTACTACAAATATTTAAGATAGAATTAAAATTTTTAATTAAAATTTCTTCTTTTAGTTAAGATAGTCTTACGACTCTTACCATCCTCAGAATCTAATACCATAATAACAGAAAATGGGAATTGGACTGTTGTCCGAATCTGAATAATTTAATCCAACTATTATTGTATTATGACATTATCTCCGACAATATTAAATTACCGGTCCCCCATCAATTAGATTATTTGCAAATTAACATTTCCATTTCTACTCATATCTTCTACTTTTCAATCAACTAAACATTTCAATAGACCAAGCTTTTGACTAATTCCAAAATAAGACATGATATTTAATAGAATTTGATGATTGTAGATAGATTTAGAATTATGTGAAATAAAGTTATATTAAATTAATAAAAAATTAAAATAATCAATAAAATGTTACAACTCCAATATTAAAAGAAACACTAAAATTTGGCTTTGTGGGATTGAGTTTTCACCCCTGCTTAGAGTGTTAATATGAGTGTAAAAATCTCATCTATAGGATATGAGAAAATGACGCTCATAGGTCACAAAGGTGAATTATTTTAATAAATTTGATATCCAATGTTTTTTTTCCATTTGTAGTATTCAAACTTTCAATTTTTCCCACGATTCTTCACAAAACTTTATGAAATCGGGCTAAGTTGGCTTTTTCGCCCAATTAATGCTGTGCGAAAAAACATTTATTATTTTACGGTGATGTGCGTCTTAGAACTCGGAAAGCATATTAAGAAGTTGCAGCGTTGTATTTAGAACGCAAAAGCGTTCTGAGAACACTGAAGTTTAAGGCGGATCACCATTAAAAAAATTCTATATATACCTCATTTCTCCTCAACATTTTCTACACCATTTGCCATCTTCTCGTCTATAATATTTAATCTCAATTAAGGTATAATTTAATTTTTATAAATTTGTTTTGTAGTATTAAGATTTATTTTATTAGTAATTAAGTTTATTTATTTATTATATGTTTCGATTATTGTTGAATATTTGTACAATACATGTATAGGTTATGTTTAGTATAGTGAATGTATTACATGTAGTTATTGTTAACTTGATCTGAATGGTGAATTCATATTTGTATTAATTCTTATTTGACATTCGTTTATCGATTGTGTGCATAATATGATTTGTTAATATGTCCACAACTGCCCTAAATTACAATAAATTTATGTTGCAGACATGTATCGTTGTCGTTCTTGCCCAACAGTTGCGACCAGTTTACTGTATCAATAGGAACAACACATTAGCAGTGGGATTGTGAGAGGTGAATCGGGTTTTGTAATACAGTTTAAGCATGATAAGTATTACATGAGTCACTTGGGACAGTTGGACAATAAATTGATTCAATATTTGATTGGTTGGGGATTCTACGACGTTCTGATGACCACATGGATGAAATTGGACCCTCATCTATTGACCGTTCTTATCGAATGTTAGAGACCAGAAACATACATTTTGTTCCTACCATATGGTAAGGTAATTGTTACCTTAAAGGATGTTTCTCTTATATGTGGATTACCAGTTAGAGGTGATGTCATTACTGGTATACGCACCAGTAGAAGTGTGTTGGAGTATATTATGTTTTGTACTTTCACTTGTGGTTGGATTCCTGAGGTCGATGACTTTCGACCCCCGTATTTCTTGATACGGGTTTTAGGGGACTTCACGATTCATTGGTCGACAACACCATTGCAATCCAATGAAGGGGTGCTTTAGCAAACTTGGACGATTTGTCTATTAATCGTGGTAACTATTATGTTACCTGATACAAATGAAGATTGAGCGAAACTCATGTTGATGGATATTTTTGGAGAGGTTGAAGAGTTTACTAGGCTGAGTTGAGGTCTGCTGTACTCGCGAATTCATATTGCGAGTTATGCAAGGGAGTGGTCGGCGGAGTCACATTAGGTGGTGCATTTCGAGTTATTCATGTACATATAGATTTTAAATTTATGCATTTTGTTTTAATATTAATGATTGGTGTCTTACTTTTATATTTGTTCATATACTTCTAGATTTGTCCTACCTTATATATTCTACACCCAAATTTTACATTTCATTAATAAGATATATAAATTTAATGATAATGGTTCAATGATTCATTGAATTAATATATTATTATCCATAAGAATATTTATTAACCTTAATTATTCATATATATTGTATATAAATAATGATTGATTTACGTAGAAACTTACACAACAAATTTGAAGAATTTTATTGAATTATATCTTCTTCATTTCATGGTATTTAAGTTATTTTAAAATTAATTATCTATAATTATATGATTATTTAATCACCTTATTTATAACAAATATGGTATTCAATTGAAATATAATAAATATATAAATAAAAATCAAAGTGTTTGAATAAAGATGTGTGAACGCAAGAAAAATAATTTATTTGAATGTTCAAAAATATATTGAGAAAAAATGCGTTATTAAGATATAGAAACAAATTCATTGCAGGTTGTCTCAGGGAGTGGGAAACCATATCCCTAGACCAGATCAAATAATAAAAATAGACCAATTTACAATGTTTTAAATACAGGTACCCGCCAGTATACCGGACAAACTCATTCGATCCGTATACCGGATATGTTTCGGGTATACCGGATATGTACCGGATCCGTACCGAAATATTAAAATAAAATAAATTATAAAATATTTATATTTTATTTTTTTTAATATAAATCCGATCTAACCCGCTAAAAACCGACCCGATTCCAAAATATATGTATCGATCGATATTTTGTCAAAATACCGACCGAAACCGGTACTTCCGATAAAGACAATTTGTATATTCAAGATAAAGACAAAAACTAGCAATTTTATTTAAATATAGAATTTCCAACCTGTCAATTTTAGCGTTCAATAAATATTGGGATAGATTCAAGACTTAAGATCAAGAAAGTGTCAACGCCGAGAGCCCGCTGCACTGTAGCGAGTATCTTACACTCTCTTGTCTCTTCAATCTCACTAGTTTTCTGGATTTAAACATGGCCGGCGGCGGAATTGTCGACTCCCACTCCGTAGCCAGGGCTCATCTTTACGAGTACAAGATCACACCCTTCTTCATTTTCGCCTGCATCGTCGGTTCGTTGGGCGGTTCATTATTTGGGTATGATCTCGGTGTCTCCGGTGAGTTCCCACAAATTCCAGTGCTTATTTGGTTCTAAACATTCTCGAGCAGCCCTCGTTAGCTTTATTTATAGTCCTCTTCCTCCTTTCGCTCAGATCTATTTCATGTTCATGCATTTTTTCATTATGGATTATTCTGTAGAAATGGCTGTTTCTTTGTTAATGTTTTTGCCTCGCTGAAGTGGGTTTGGGTGAAATTGAAGGCGAGCAGGTTCCAATTTGTTGATTTGAATGAAAATTATGGCGATTGCAGGAGGAGTAACGTCCATGGACGATTTTTTGAAGGAATTCTTCCCGAAAGTCTACAGAAGAAAACAACATCATCTCAAAGAAACTGATTACTGCAAATACGACAATCAAATCCTCACGCTATTCACTTCCTCTCTCTATTTTGCTGCTCTTGTTTCTACATTTGGAGCTTCTTATATCACAAGAAGAAAGGGACGAAGAGCCAGCATTCTCTGTGGCTCTGTCAGTTTCTTCCTTGGTGCAATTCTCAATGCTGCTTCCCAGAACATCGCCATGTTGATCATCGGCCGGATTTTACTTGGAGTTGGAATCGGATTTGGAAATCAAGTTGAGAAAAAGCTTTTCCATGAATGCAATTGTTANCTCTCTCATCTAACGCCCGCAGCTTACTCAAATAATAATCTCCATGCTTATACTGGATCATCGAACCATGCTCTCCATTTATAATAAGTCTACTGATGTGATGATTCTGACGATGTATGACACTTCCATTCATGGGAGCACGTGGTCTGCCGCCTTCCATATCTGTTACACACAATAATGTACAAAACATAATAATAATAATTCAAAATACAATATTAAAATTTAAACTAGCAATTGATAATAATAAATAAATTCAAATAGAATAATAAAATATTTAAATTACAAAAACTAAATTGTACCAAAATTTAGAATATTTTTTTCGGCCTCCAAAACACGAGACGAATTTTTTTCGGGGTGATTTCACAAGTGAAATCACCCTATATTTATACACATGCGAAGAGCAGACGCCGTCCACGGAAAGCTGACGTGGCCAGCTATAGCGGACGTCGTCCGCGGAAAGCTGACATGGCCAGCTATAGCGGACGTCGTCCGCTATTCGCCCTAAAACAATATTTGATTTTTCTAATCGCATTATTTAACCTAAATAGCCTATATATTCTACACCCAAATTTTACATTTCATTAATAAGATATATAAATTTAATGATAATGGTTCAATAATTCATTGAATTAATATATTATTATCCATAAGAATATTTATTAACCTCAATTATTCATATATATTGTATATAAATAATGATTGATTTATGTAGAAACTTACACAACAAATTTGAAGAATTTTATTGAATTATATTTTCTTCATTTCATGGTATTTAAGTTATTTTAAAATTAATTATCTATAATTATATGATTATTTAATCACATTATTTATAACAAATATGGAATTCGATTGAAATATAATAAATATATAAATAAAAATCAAAGTGTTTGAATAAAGATGTGTGAACGCAAGAAAAATAATTTATTTGAATGTTCAAAAATATATTGAGAAAAAAACGTTATTAAGATATAGAAACAAATTCATTGCCGGTTGTCTCAGGGAGTGGGAAACCATATCCCTAGACCAGATCAAATAGTAAAAATAGACCGATTTGCAATGTTTTAAATACAGGTATCGATCGGTATACCGGACAAACTCATTTGATCCGTATACCGGATACGTTTTGGGTATACCGGATATGTACAGGATCCGCACCGAAATATTAAAATAAATTAAATTATAAAATATTCATATTTTATTTTTTGTAATATAAATCCGATTCAACCCACAAACCGACCCGATCCGAAAATATCCGTACCGACCGGTATTTTGTCAAAATATCGATCGAAACCAGTACGTCCGAAATTTCCGGTATACCGGAAATTTAAAAAATGCCAATTTGTATGTTCAAGATAAAGACAAAAACTAGCAATTTTATTTAAATATAGAATTTCCAACCTGTCAATTTTAGCGTTCAATAAATATTGGGATAGATTCGAGACTTAAGATGAAGAAAGTGTCAACGCCGATAACCCGCTGCACTGTAGCGAGTATCTTACACTCTCTTGTCTCTTCAATCTCACTCGTTTTCTGGATTTAAACATGGCCGGCGGCGGAATTGTCGACTCCCACTCCGTAGCCAGGGCTCATCTTTACGAGTACAAGATCACACCCTTCTTCATTTTCGCTTGCATCGTCGGTTCGTTGGGCGGTTCATTATTTGGGTATGATCTCGGCGTCTCCGGTGAGTTCCCACAAATTCCAGTGCTTATTTGGTTCTAAACATTCTCGAGCAGCCCTCGTTAGCTTTATTTATAGTCCTCTTCCTCCTTTCGCTCAGATCTATTTCATGTTCATGCATTTTTTCATTATGGATTATTCTGTAGAAATGGCTGTTTCTTTGTTAATGTTTTTGCCTCGCTGAAGTGGGTTTGGGTGAAATTGAAGGCGAGCAGGTTCCAATTTGTTGATTTGAATGAAAATTATGGCGATTGCAGGAGGAGTAACGTCCATGGACGATTTTTTGAAGGAATTCTTCCCGAAAGTCTACAGAAGAAAACAACATCATCTCAAAGAAACTGATTACTGCAAATACGACAATCAAATCCTCACGCTATTCACTTCCTCTCTCTATTTTGCTGCTCTTGTTTCTACATTTGGAGCTTCTTATATCACAAGAAGAAAGGGACGAAGAGCCAGCATTCTCTGTGGCTCTGTCAGTTTCTTCCTTGGTGCAATTCTCAATGCTGCTTCCCAGAACATCGCCATGTTGATCATCGGCCGGATTTTACTTGGAGTTGGAATCGGATTTGGAAATCAAGTTGAGAAAAAGCTTTTCTATGAATGCAATTGTTATGTCCTTCTCTCTGATTGTATATTTTCTTGTTTAGGCGGTTCCTCTGTATCTATCGGAAATGGCGCCGGCGAAAATCAGGGGAGCCGTGAACCAGCTTTTTCAGCTGACAACATGCTTGGGGATTTTGATTGCAAACTTCGTCAACTATAGTGTTGAGAAGATTCATCCATGGGGATGGAGGCTGTCGCTTGGCTTGGCTGCTGTTCCGGCGACATTTATGTTCGTCGGTGGAATATTTCTGCCAGAAACTCCAAATAGTCTAGTTGAACAAGGCAGATTAGAAGAAGGGAGACGTGTTCTTGAGAAAGTCAGAGGAACCCCAAAAATTGAAGCTGAATTTCAAGACTTGATCGAAGCGAGCAACGCAGCTAAAGCGATCAAACATCCATTCCGCAACCTACTTCAACGTAAGAATCGGCCTCAATTGGTCATCGGAGCTCTAGGAATTCCGGCGTTTCAACAGCTAACAGGCAATAACTCAATCCTTTTCTACGCTCCGGTGATTTTTCAGAGCTTGGGTTTCGGTTCAAGCGCATCTCTATACTCATCCGCCATAACAAGCGCTGCTCTTGTCATCGCAACGTTGATTTCTATGGCGCTCGTGGACAAATTCGGAAGAAGAGCTTTCTTCCTTGAAGCCGGAGCAGAGTTGATATTCTGCTTTGTTGCTGTCGCCATAACCCTAGCTCTTAAGTTCGGTGAAGGGAAAACAATCTCAAGGGGAACGGGCGTGTTCCTAGTGATCGTAATTTTCATCTTCGTTTTGGCGTACGGGAGATCATGGGGGCCATTGGGATGGTTGGTTCCGAGCGAGATATTTCCACTGGAAACTCGGTCGGCAGGGCAGAGTATGGTGGTATGTGTGAACATGATATTTACGGCGTTGATTGCACAGTGCTTTCTGGCGGCGCTTTGCCATCTGAGATATGGGATATTCTTATTGTTCGCCGGACTTATATTCATAATGACCAGCTTTATATTCTTCCTTTTACCGGAGACGAAGCAGGTTCCGATCGAAGAGATATATTTGTTGTGGCAGGAGCATTGGTTCTGGAAACGATACTGCTCCTGAATAATCATTTTAATATAATTATACTCAGTTTTTACTTTATAGTCATGCATCTTAACTATGTTTTCAAATCCCATTGGAATTGGTTCTATAGTAAATTGTCTATTTCCATAAATGAGAAATATTTAAATATTTAATATTTCTTAATTTATTTAAAAATGTCTATTGAAAATTTCAGTCATACCTGCTTTGGTTGATATTTTGCGGTACGGATTTTTTTCGAAACGGATCGGGTTTTATTTTAAAAAATATATAAATATTTTATAATTTATTTTATTTTAATATTTCGATACAGATCATGTATATATCCGATACATATATGGTATACCGATCCAATGAGCTTGTCTGCTATACCGACCCATATCAATTTTTAAATCATTGGATTTGAGTGAATCAACTTTTAATTAAATAGAATGGTTTCCTTGATAATGGATATGAAGTTTGAAGATAATATGTCATCCAATCAACTTCGTTCACAATCAGTAAATAATGGATAACAAATTTAGGGACTCCACTGTTGTTATTTTAATCTTATTAGTTAAGCTACGTTCTTAAAGCGATAAAAATGACACCAGATTTATAATGGTATCCGATCTCGTTGTCTTAGTTAAGACACGATCGTATCGGCAATCCACTTTCCAACACCCTGCAATTTATTCACTATTTTAGTTGAAATGTTCAAAAAACAGAACACATACACAACTAAAACCACAGAATACAAACGATTCACAAGAAGTTAAAACAATGATATAGTAACAGATCACCACCAGTATACTGAACTTCTTAATCACTAAGAAGTCAGTAAACAAACCTGCAGTTTTCAAACAAATTGTTAGTTAATACATCAGTTTATGAATATACATTTTTAAGGTCTTAACAGTGGACAGAATCTATAGGCAGTTCTTATCACACAAACTCAACGTATTTTCTAAGATATACGTAATGTTTTAAGGCTTCAGTACGTATCTTGGTCAATGGTTTTCAGGAACTCAGATCTATACAGATCTGACTAGAAAACTCTTATATCGACACAAGTCTTTAAGAAACCCAAAGGTTTTCTCAAAGACGTAACCCAAAACAATATGTAATCTCATAGTAAGTGCTTGAAGCCAACTGTTTAGGCTAGAAACAGACAGTATAACCGTAAATTTGCAGAATGTAAATTTGCAGAAAGTAAACTTATCGCTTTCTTTAACCAAGTCTCACAGTTTCTCAGATCGTCTAGGATCTGTCTGAAACTCATACTATTAGGTCAAGAACAACAAGATTCTACAAATACAGTGTGTTCGTCTTAAGCACCAGTTTACAGTTTCTCAGATCGTCTAGGATCTGTCTGAAACTCAACTATAGACAAAAGAACGTTGAGAAAATCCACAGATTTTCTCAAGAACACGTAAAGAAAGGCGCTGTAAGTTTTTCAAAAATGTAAAGCTTTGTTAAAAAAGAAAACAACACTGAAACGTTATCTCAAGGCTAGATCTAAGTAGATAAAGCAGTAAAGAACGATAAGCATAGTAGAGAAAGCAAGCACCGAAAATGAAATCGCACACAGAAGCTAGAGAGCAAAATGCGATAATTCAAAATGCAGAAACGTAAAAAGTGACGAAATCTGAAGCGCTCAAGTTATATATAGTACGGGCCACCGCCTTACTGTTACAGAGGCCCAACAGGCCAAGCCCAATCGTTCAAACGTAATTAGAAGCTACTAGAAGGCCCAGCAGTCCAGTTACTTCCAAGGTCCAGTAACACATATGAGGCCCATTAAGTATACACGGCCCATTAAGCGTACTAGCCCATTAAGCAAATGAAAATAACGATATTACCGAGATTAGACGACTTCAACATTCTCCCCCTTAATCTTTGTGATATCGTAGATGAGTACCTGTAACACCCGAGATTTACTCCTTCAAGAGTTTCGGTCTCACACACACTTAAGAGGGCGATGAACTCCCCATTAATTCGAAAAGGTGTAGTCGGGGAGGGATGAACAAACCATAAGACAACCTTATTCTAGGTAGGGATTTCTCCCCCTAAGTCCAGATGCGTATGCTCCACAACGGGAGTACGCCAGGCCCCGGAAATGAAGGTGGTTAGTACATTACACATATATATCACGTTAAAGCTAAAAACAGTTTCAACATACATGTAAAAACACAAATTCAGGCAGAAATTAAGGACATAGCATTAATCCTAAACAATTTCTAAGTTGAATAAACTGTGTATAATCCAAAGGTTTCGTAAAAATATCTGCAATTTGATCACACGAAGGTACAAATTTCACAGAAACAGTTTTGTTCTCAACTAAATATCTCACATAGTGATGTCTAATTTCAATGTATTTACTTCTAGAGTGATAGACTGGATTTTTTGCTAAATTAATGTCACTAGTATTATAGTCAAGCAATTGAGATTTTATCCACAAAATTTGAGTGCAACAATTTGAGAGAGACACGTACTCAGCTTCGGTAGTTGAAAGAGCAACCGTGCTTTGTTTTTTACAAAACCATGACACTATACATGGACCTAAGAAATGACATGAACCACTTGTGCTTTTTCGATCCAATTTACAACCATCATAATCAGCATCAGCATACACAACAAGTTCAAAATCTTCAAAATTTGGATAAAACGATCTTATATTTAAAGTTCCTAGTAGGTATCTAAATATGCGTTTCATAGCTTTCAAATGTGACACTTTTGGATTAGATTGAAACCTAGCACACATGCAAATAGCAAACATGATATCCGGTCTAGACGAGGTTACGTATAATAAGGATTCTATCATACTCCTATATAATGTTTCATTTACACTTTCCTCATTTTCATCAATTGTCAAGTTTAAGTGAGTTTGCATGGGAATTTTCATGGATTTTGCATTACAAACATCATACTTTTTCAAAAGTTCTTTAATGTATTTAGATTGCATAATGAAAACACCAGATTCAAGTTGCTTAATTTGCATGTCTAAACAAAAAGAAAGTTCTCCCATGTTGCTCATTTCAAATTCAGATGCCATAAGGTCACAAAATTTAGTAATTAAACATGAATTGGAACTACCATATATGATGTCATCCATATAAACTTGCACAAGAATTAAATCAGAATCTAAGTATTTAACATAGAGAGTTTTATCAACACTACCCTTCTTATACCCACAAGATAACAAATATGTACTCAATCTTTCATACTGATGAGAACTCTAGAACCGGGTACCCTGTAATGGATGAGGCCCGATAACATTTGGGCCGACTTAAATAATCAAAACGAACACTCACAGCCCAAGTACACCTTTAAGAAGACCGGCCCGATGTTCAACACGGAGGACCGAAGATAACCTTAGTAAATAAAAGCGTTATCTGCCAGCTGGCTCCGGGGTTCGGTCCGAACAGTTACAAAACGGTTACAGGCTCACGCGTTCCACGCTTCGGGCCCTGTCACGTTTATCATGCTTCGGGCCCGACCACGCAGACCACGCATCGGTCCCAACCTCGTTTTACATCCTGCGATAACAACCTCTNACGAAGCCCGCACCTTAAAGAGGCGTAGCTTACTGGAATAGCGGACGCCGGCACATTCATCTCCGCCGGAAGGAAACAGGGAACATCTTCCCGTCCCTTCCAGATAGAGTAATGTGCTGGGATTGAAAACTTAGACCTAAATTCCTCAATGTCTAACTCAGACATAGAGGTATAACGCGTTTTGTTAGGAGCCATAAGCGTTTACCTTAGAAAGAAAAGATTGAAAAGGCAGTTTGGCGAAATAGCGGTTGAGGGCACAGAGCTTGACTGCAAATTCTTTCTCACGAGAATGACGATGAGAAGAAACAGTGCCCAGAACCCCGATTTAAATATTAATCTCTCAACCAATGGTGTGCTGCCACATAATACTGTCCAAAACTGTGACAGTACGAACTGCACTCATCATACCTCTTGAACTTTCGAATATGAAGAGGCGCGGGCCAAGATATTAATATTTAAAGGATATCAAGGGTAAAAAGATAATTTAAACCTATGTTAGCAAATTTTAAGCATAATCGGCCCCTGCTCTAAGGCAAAGATCGGTCCCCTGGACTCTCACTATCTACAGGTACGGTCCCCAGTTCTCATGAATGTATAAACATCATGTGATCGGCCTTGTATCACCTGTGCGATTGGCAATCAAGCCCGAGGGGCTAGTGATGAGAACTCTAGGACCGGGTACCCTGTAATGGATTAGGCCCGATAACATTTGGGCCGACTTAAATAATCAAAACGAACACTTACAGCCCACTTACACCTTCAGGAAGGACGGCCCGATGTTCAACACAGAGGACCGAAGATAACCTTAGTAAATAAAAGCGTTATCTGCCAGCTGGCTCCGTGGTTCGGTCCGAACGGTTACAAAACGGTTACAGGCTCACGCGTTCCACGCTTCAGGCCCTGTCACGTTTATCATGCTTCGGGCCCAATCACGCAGACCACGCATCGGTCCAACCTCGTTTTACATCCTGCGATAACAACCTCTAACAAACTTGTCAGAGGCGGTTACAGGACGTGGATTACACTCGCCGGCAACTCTATAAATACAGGGCAAGACGAAGGAAAAGACAGGACCCATTGGACGCGGAAGAACAGCCTGTTACTCTGCCGAATTCTTACCGCTTTCTTTACCTCGTCATTTTCATTAGCCTGTTTTGTATGAACTTTGATTTATTTTCTTTAGTGAGCAGGCTAAGAGCATAATCAGCTCTTAGCCGAGTGGTTTTCACCCCAATTCACGGGGTTTCCACTATATATTGCCGTGCATTCATTTTGGTTCTTAGCTTTTGATCGTTTTCCACATTTTAAAGAAATCATAACCGAGTTCGTTTGTTGAACGAACCGGACGACTGTTGGTACCCCCTAAAAAGGGACCATATCAGTTTGGCGCCGTCCGTGGGGACGATTTTTTCTAATCCCATTTGAGTTTTCTACCTGGGATAGGATAATCAAAGGCATGGCAATTGGAACTCCGACAAATGATAGTGACGTGCTTCCCGACAGTCTTCCGACACCAACATTCACATTACAGGATTTGGAGGCTGTCGTAAGGAAGGTGGTACTGGAAATTACGACGGAGAAAAGTGGAACAGGACCACCGGCTATCTCAAGCCCTATTCCCAGAGACAGAGGATATGAAAGTGATCCCGACGAACGCAGCACTGATGAGGAAGAAACCTTCAGGCGTGGCGTCAATACAAGGAGGCCTAGATATCGATCTACTCCTCCCCCTCCGGCCAGAGCTTTAACTCCCGCTCCTGGAAATGACCAGGAGCAGATGCAGCGACGAATAGATGAGCTCACCAGGGAGTTGGAGAGTATGCGTGCGCTGAAGGATTGCGAACCGAATATGGGACGCAATCCTGGCTTATTTAACAGGGCCATGGAGGCTTCTATCAAGCGAAGTAAGGATGACGATTGGTGGCATAATTTACATGCTGTCCAAGCGTCATCCCAGCAATCTGAAGGCGTATCAGCCGCCTTGGGAGATTTGATGCTCCCCTTTTCAGAAGAAATCTGGGCAGCGGTCCCAGATCGACATTATCNTGCGATAACAACCTCTAACAAACTTGTTAGAGGCGGTTACAGGACGTGGATTACACTCGCCGGCAACTCTATAAATACAGGGCAAGACGAAGGAAAAGACAGGACCCTTTGGACGCGGAAGAACAGGCTGTTACTCTGCCGAATTCTTACCGCTTTCTTTACCTCGTCATTTTCATTAGCCTGTTTTGTATGAACTTTGATTTATTTTCTTCAGTGAGCAGGCTAAGAGCATAATCAGCTCTTAGTCGAGTGGTTTTTACCCCAGTCCACGGGGTTTCCACTATATATTGCCGTGCATTTATTTTGGTTTTTAGCTTTTGATCGTCTTCCACATTTTAAAGAAATCAGAACCGAGTTTGTTTGTTGAACGAACCGGACGACTGTTGGTACCCCCTAAAAAGGGACCAGAACACATACCAAGCTCTTGGAGCTTGTTTAAGTCCATATAAAGCTTTGAACAATTTATACACATAATCAGGTTTAGAAGGATATGAAAATCTAGCCGGTTGTTTAACATACACATTTTCAGAAATAAAACCATTTAGAAATGCAGATTTAATGTCCATTTGGAATAACTTGAAACCTTTATATGCAGAAAATGCAATTAACATTCTAATTGACTCCATTCTAGCAACGGGAGCAAAAGTTTCACCATAATCTATTCCCTCTTCTTGTGTATACCCTTGTGCCACTAACCTAGCTTTATTTTTAACTATGTTACCATGTTTATCAAGTTTATTCTTAAAGATTCATTTAGTTCCTATGATATTTTGATTTTTAGGGGGTGGGACTAATTCCCAAACACAGTTTTTCCTAAATTGAAGTAATTCATCTTGCATTGCATTGATCCAATTAATATCACTCAATGCATCATTTACATTTTTAGGCTCAATGAAAGACACAAAAGCATGTAACTTACAAAATGAATTAAAAGACCTACGGGTTCTAACTGATTCATTAACATCTCCTAAAATACTGGACTTACTTAAACACCTAGGCATATTAGGTATATAAGACGGTTTTTCAATTCGACCAGATTCATTAGGTGGAATAGGAACTGAGATTTCAGACTCGAAATTTTCAGGTTCAGTTTATTCCCTACTTACAAAATAGTGATCATCTTCTTTTTCATTTTCAGACTCGAAATTTTCAGATTCTAAATCCTTTTCGTTATGTGGTTCAGTTTCTAGATTTTAATTTTAGAAAGAAGACCCAAGTAATCCTAGAAAAGTCATCAACTATGACAAAACACAAACTTTTTCCTCCTATACTAGATGACCTAATTTCACCAAACAGATCCATATGTAATCTTTCTAGTTTCCTAGATGAATTCACAGCATTAATTCTTTTGAAATTTGCCCTAGTTTGTTTAGACTTAGTACATACTTCACAATTATACTTAATGTTTCTAAAAGTGTCATCTATACCTCTAATTAGATTACTTTTTTTCAGTTTAAAGATTATATCTATACTAGCATGTCCTAACTTCCTATGTCATTCATATGCAGAATCAGATTGAGAATTAAACATGCATCCACATTTTCAACTTTATTTAACATGTAGACATTTTTCACTCTACATGCTTTCAAAATTAAAACACCACATTTAAACATATTGCATGCATCTTTACTAAAAGTAACCTCATAACCAGAATCACATAATTGGCTAATGCTTATCAAATTATGCATCAAATTATTAACATGCAAGATGTTCACAATTTCAAATTGGCCAGATTTAAAACTTCCAGTACCTATCACTTTACCATTAGATTTGTCACCATAGGTAACTCTACCACCTCTAGTACTTTTATAATCACCAAGCAATTCCTTGTTTCCTGTCATGTGGCGAGAACAGCCACTATCTAGGATCCACACCTATACATTTAGGCAACCATATTTGATTAATAGAATAAAACTTTAATGTTTCATATATCCTACGGTGAGATATCAGTCTGCTAATGAGAGTATTAACAGAAATGGTTCTCTCGTTTCCAATTTTTACAGCAGCAGGCAAATTAATGACAAATTTATTTGAGTGGTTCTTAAGATTTCTTCTACTAGGTGCATGATACTTAGTGGATCTAGGTTTTGAATTAAAACCTATGCCATGTCTAGAGGAAATAAAATTGGTATCAGTCTCCACACATTCATTATGTTTCATATTGCATGTTTTTTCAATCTCAGTAGTTTCTACATTATAAGAAGTAGATGCTTTCACAAATTTGTTATCAAAGGCATTAACTGAAGCAATAACATGCATAACATCTTGTTTATTCACATTCATAATTTCAGGCGAGCAAATAGGAAATGAAGAGTCAAAACAATCATGTGAAGTTGATTTAACAAATTGCATAGGAGACTTTGCACACGAATTTTTAGAGACTGAATTGAAACCTAAACCAGTTTTATCAAAGAAGTTCTTCTGAACACTTAGGATCTTATTTAGACACTGAGTACTTAGATTGTTTTCAATTTCTAAGTGTTTGGTTTCAGAAAGCAAAATTTCGTATTTCTTTTCTAAATCTGAATATTTCATAACCAATTTCGCAAATTCTATTAGTAAATCACTACATTCCTCATAATTATTTGAATTGACCTCATTGTCAGTTTCATTCTGATTCATGTCATCCAAGACTAGATTCTCTTCACCAAGAAAAGCATACCCACAGTTTTCTGATTCACTTGATGAAGACATTTCTTCATCTAGTAGAGCTTGCAAAACCGATTTTTTCTTTTCGGGATCCTGTTTCAATAAAGGACAATTAGTTCTAATGTGACCAGGTTTTTTACACTTAAAACATGTAATGTTTTTAAATTTTTCAGGATCCATTTTAGATGATTTTTTTGCTTTTAAGAGTTTTTGAATCTTCTTTGCTAGTAGAGAGATCTCAATGTCCGAATCACTTTCTGATTCAGATACTGCAGATTTCTTTGAAGCTTTTGGTGATGATTGTTTTTCAATTTTCTTAAACTTAGACCTTTGTTTGACTACTTGACTTGTTGACTCAGTGGTTTTTAAAGCGAGAGAAGAGGATTTTTCAGCAAGTTGTTGCCTACTCCTCAAATGTAGTTCTTTGGTTAGCAAAATGCCAAACAGTTCATCTACACTTAGAACATCTAAGTCTTTCATTTGTTCTATAATAGTTCTAAGAATTTTCCATTTATTGTCTAGACTCCTTAGGACTTTAGAATTATTTTCTTCATTAGTCATTTTATGACCTAACAGCTCCATTTCATTCACAAGAAGAATGAAACGTTGATGTAAGTCAATCATAGACTTATTACTGTTCATTGAAGACATTTCTAGTTCTTGTTTAAGTATGTTTAACTTAGTTCTTCTAATCCTAGAGGTTCATTCATACAGAATTTCTAGTTTAGACAATGCCTCATGTGCAGTTTTACAGCTAGATATCTTATTGAACTCAGTAACAGTTAAAGTAGAAAATAAAGCAATAGAACATCTAGCATTTAATTCTATAGAATTATCTTTATCAGCAGAAATGAGTTCTAAGTCCATATCTGGTACCAAGCCAGTACCATATATTACACACCTATAAATTTTCAAATCTTGTTTAAGAAACGTTAACATATTAGCCTTTCAGTAACCATAATCTTTCCCGTTGAACTCCGGAGATTTAATTAAAAACCAACCAGTTCTAGCATGGTTACCATCCTTAGACACTACATCCTTAGACTCACCAATTATTGACATGCTTGAAATTTAAAAACTAAAAGCAGTAACACAGATTCACGTATGTAAGCAAGACAGACAATCAGGCAACATAAACGAATATTGCAGGAGTAAACTATCAGAGTATTTAACTAATATGATTAATTAGTAAGTACCCCGTATCTCCACCACTTGTTGTTATTTTAATCCTATTAGTTAAGCTACGTTCTTAAAGCGATAAAAATGACACCAGATTTATAGTGGTATCCGATCACGTTGTCTTAGTTAAGACACGATCGTATCGGCAATCCACTTTCCAACACCCTGCAATTTATTCACTATTTTAGTTGAAATGTTCAAAAAACAGAACACAGACACAACTAAAACCATAGAATACAAACGATTCAC
Source organism: Utricularia reniformis (assembly GCA_009725065.1). Lineage (NCBI taxonomy): Eukaryota > Viridiplantae > Streptophyta > Magnoliopsida > Lamiales > Lentibulariaceae > Utricularia > Utricularia reniformis. Next base: position 242,910 of record RWGZ01001052.1, on the reverse strand, counting down.
AGGAAGTTAAAACAATGTTATAGTAACAGATCACCACCAGTATACTGAACTTCTTAATCACTAAGAAGTCAGTAAACAAACCTGCAGTTTTCAAACAGATTGTTAGTTAACACAGCAGTTTATGAATATACGTTTTTAAGGCCTTAACAGTGGACAGAATCTGTAGGCAGTTCTTATCACACAAGCTCAACGTATTTTCTAAGATATACGTAATGTTTTAAGGCTTCAGTATGTATCTTGGTCAATGATTTTCAGGAACTCAGATCTATACAGATTTGGCTTGAAAACTCTTATATCGACACAAGTCTTTAAGAAACCCAAATGTTTTCTCAAAGACGTAACCCAAAACAATATGTAATCTCATAGTAAGTGCTTGAAGCCAACTGTTTAGGCTAGAAGCAGACAGTATAACCGTAAATGTAGAATGTAAATTTGTTGAATGTAAATTTGCATAAAGTAAACTTATCGCTTTCTTTAACCAAGTCTCACAGTCTCTCAAATCGTCTAGGATCTGTCTGAAACTCATACTATTAGGTCAAGAACAATAAGATTCTACAGATACAGTGTGTTCGTCTTAAGCACCAGTTTACAGTTTCTCAGATCGTCTAGGATCTGTCTGAAACTCAACTATAGGCAAAAGAACGTTGAGAAAATCCACAGATTTTCTCAAGAACACGTAAAGAAAGGCGCTGTAAGTTTTTCAAAAATGTAAAGCTTTGTTAAAAAAGAAAACAACGCTGAAACGTTATCTCAAGGCTAGATCTAAGTCGATAAAACAGTAAAGAACGATAAGCAGAATAGAGAAAGCAAGCACAGAAAATGAAATCGCACACAGAAGCTAGAGAGCAAAATGCGATAATTCAAAATGCAGAAACGTAAAAAGTGACCAAATCTGAAGCGCTCAACCCCAATCGTTCAAACGTAATTAGAAGCTGCTAGAAGGCCCTGCAGTCCAATTACTTCCAAGGTCCAGTAATACATACGAGGCCCATTAAGTATACACGGCCCATTAAGCGTACGAACCTATTAAGCAAATGAAAATAACGATATTACCGAGATTAGACGACTTCAACATTTCATCGAAATTGAGATAAGATCACAAAATTATTTACTCCTTGAGTTATGTGGTCATCTTTTGTTCTTTATATACTCCTTGATGTACACAAAATTATAATAATCAAGTAACACACAATTTTGTATTCTATCAATCGGATTCGGGTGGTTGAATGAATACAACCATCCATTTGTTCTGATTTTTACTTGAGTGCAAAATAGTACGGATATAAATATTTTTGTTTGTCATTCGATAAGGAAGTAGTTTATCATCCATCAGCCTTTAGCTTCTTCAGATTTCTGAGCAACTGTACATGGTCACTTCTTTCAGCTATGTTGAAGTCTCGTCTCCATTTCCCTAACTACTGCGATGTTCCATTAGCCCCGACAATGATCGCCGCTCTGCGTCAACCTTTCCCTTCTTCCTTCCTCGTTTCATCTCCTGGTATGAGTATGACTCCTCTGTTTTCGTCAAATCCTGCAATACAGCGCACAATTTTCAGGAGCAAGCAGGTGCTACGAAAGGTCTGGCGTTTACTCGTATTTGCATTTTATATGAGATGAAATTGATGTATTGCTCTTTAGATGAAATAATCTGAAGGGCTCCGCTGTTGGTTAAACTCTTATGAAATATTTTCCCAAATCCGAGTATTTTCCTTTTTGTGCTAGGGTGTTGGATTACTTATAGTAAATTCAAAAAGAGAACCACTAAAAGTGATGATATTTGGTGCACCTGCTTCAAGGAAAGCAACTGTATGTGATATGATTGCTAAGAAGGTGATTTTTGTATATATTGTTGCCTCAATTTCTTTCCATTCACATTCAATGTTTCAGTTTGCCAAATTGATTAGCATAAATATGTGCACTTTTAGAGTAGCATAAGCTCTTTTGCCCAATAATTCTTTTTATCATTTCAAGAAAGATATATCATGTCATTTCCTAACGCATATCAGTCAAGTTGCTCTATCCGTACATGCTTAACTCTAAATTTCCTACGAACTCTTGTGCACTAGGGACCTACTCCACTGTGTTTTTTCAAATTATGGTCCGCATAATCCTTTTTTTCAATGTTTGAGGGATTAAATGTTTGGGATACTGTTTTATGATAGTTTAGCGTCAAAAATACATTTCTTCATATCATAAATCTTTTTTCCTCATGTTATAATCCTTTTAATGGAATACATTGGAATGTTTAGATTAAGTTGAAATTTTTTCAATTTATTATCTTCATCCTTAGTGGGATTATGTTTATAAAATGATATTTGAAAGTATCTTCTTAGATCTCTGTACAAATTGACGTATATGTTGGACCTCTACTTCTCATTAAATGATAAATGTTTGAATGTAAATGCTATATGTAAAGAAGTTAAACACATATGTTGCAATATTTTGCAAATCTATATTTCCAACTTCAATTTATAATGTTTTCTTCTGCTTCTATTTCAGTTTGACCTAGTACACATTTCAGTTGAAGATATTTTGAGATCTGAAGTTGCAGCTGGCACAGAGACGGGAAACAAAATAAAGGACTATATGAACTCAAGTGATTTAGTTCCAAAAGAAATCGTCACACCTGTATGAAACTATTTAAACTAATATATCGATTCTCTAGGGATGCTCTTCTTGAAACTTTATTTTATAGATGGTTGTAACAAGACTGTCACTACAAGATGTTAAGGAGAAAGGTTGGATTTTAGATGGATATCCACAAAGTTCTGAGCAAGCAGAAAGTTTAGAGACACTGAATGTTAAGCCTGATGTCTACATTATGCTTGAGGTATGCCACACTATATTCTTGAATCTGTGAATTATGTTCATTAAGGCTGCTTACGGTAGCTATAATAGTTTATTTGCATAGTTAGCATACACTTAAGAACAAATTACAGCATGGAAACACATGAAGGAGTTTGTATTTCGTGGCTTGTATGGATGGTTTATTAGTTATGTTTTTTTTCTGAAATTTAGAAGAAGATTCGGCATAAATAAGTTTAAATGGCTAGGAGTTTTTGAAATACACATGTTTTAAAAAGTTAAGAAAACATTATTGAGTTGAAAAAGCATAGAACTGTTTTGTTATTTGGCGTTTTATATCTATTTTTTCTGAAAAAAGTTGGTATTCTTTATGGGCTTCCAGCTTATTGAGGGCTTTCATTTAGAATAATGAGCTTAGTCTTACTCGGAATGGTACGTGATATTGCTCTGACATGTTTTAGTCATTATAAGTATTCATTACTTGAAGAGATATCTCGGAAGTGTTCCTGAAGAGTTCATCGTTAAGCTATTCAGAAACGCATGCATTCAATGTACTATTTTTTTTCTTATCTTCAGGTACGTGATAATACTCTAATTGATCGATGTGTTGGAAAAAGGTTGGATCCTTTAACAGGGAATATCTATGATTTAAAAAATTTTCCGCAAGAAAATGAAGGAATTAGAGAGAGGCTTGTCGATTTTTCTGAAAATCCTGAGGACAAGGTACAGAAGGTGTGATGAATGTTTACCCTGAAAATGAAGTCTTAATGGTCTTGCTGATTTATATTGATGGCATTCAGTATACTGTTAACTATTTTTCAATTTGAAGAATTAAAATTTATACAATCACAGAAGTTTTATTCAGGTAAAGTCACGCCTGGAAATATACAACAAAAATGCAGAGTCAATCATGTTGACATACTCAAGCATCATGAAGAGGGTAAGATATTGTTGAATAATTCATTACTTTTTTCATCTTCCTAAAGTCCTTTCTATTGAATGTTATTACTTAACAACAGATTGATGGAAACAGACCTAAAGAAGTTGTTTTTGAGGAGATAGATTCAATCCTGTCAAGGATTCAAAAGGATAAAGGCGAGGAACTAAAATCTGGTCTGCTGTCTGATTTTCTAGTGTTAAGATTTGCTATTGAGTGAGATCATGACCCTCTATGCAGTTGAACCAACAAGAAATGATCAGCAACTTAACAATTCATCTTCTGAGGTTATCTGGCAAACCTTATAACACTCTTTTTTATTTTCAAGATTCAAAATGATATGTGTTCTTTTTATATTTAGTTCCTTTTATATAATTCTTGCAGAATGTTTGGAGAGGAATACCAACCAGACTGAATAATATCCCCCATTCTAGAGTAATTAGGAAATATTTCTATGAAGATGTGTTGCAAGGAACACAACGAGCTATAAAAGATGGCAAAACTCGATTGAAGGTAATGTAACACATTATGCAATATTCATAGCCATTAACTTTGAAAATACATGGAAATGCAAACCACTTGATAAATTTCCTTCTCATTTACTTTTCTCATTCACCACTTGACGAGTTGTTTTACCTGCAGGTAGAAATCAGCATTCCAGAGTTGAATCCAGAAATGGTGGGGAACATTGTTCATTGTACACATTTTTTTCTCTTTTTATTGACATATTTATGCTATTTTTTGCTCAGGATGTATATCGAATTGGTACTTTAATGGAACTTGTGCGAGTTCTTGCTCTCTCATTTGCTTATGATGGGAAGCGTGTAAAGGTTTGTGTGCAAGGATCAATGGGGGAAGGAGCATTGTCCGGAATGCCACTTCAACTCTCAGGAAGTCGCAAGATTTTGGAGTTCATGGATTGGGGTGATGATGGTGCCATTGGCACCTTCATCAAGTTTGGTTCAGTTGGTATACTTAATGTCATTTTCTTCAAATATCATTAAATTACAATGTTTTATGCCGTAGAGTTGATGTAAATCACCTCCACACACACACATAGCACAACTCTTTTATATGTATTTTTCCCTTATTTCTGATGAAGGTAGCAAAGAGGTCGAAGATCAAGATGACATGTTCATCATAATAGCTCCTCAAAATGCTGTGGGGAATTGTATTATTGATGTGAGGGTTGTTAGTTTCGTCGTATGTTCCAATTTTTAGTTGATATGCTGATAAAAGATTTGAGTCTCTTAATGTAGGATTTGAAAGCAATGACGGATGCTGCTGCACATCGTCCTGTAATCCTCGTAAATCCCAGATAAAAGGTCAGTACTCTATTCTGAAACAAGTTTATATCCTCACTTGAATCAAACTTCTCATGAAAAAAAGCTCACTGCAATATATATTCTTGAAACTCTTGTTAACCTGCCAAACAATCATGTTAATTGGTAGTCGTTTACTTGAATGGTTAGGATCTACCGGGTTCAAGTGGCGTAATGCAAGTAAGTTGATTACCTTTTACTTGGATATCTTTTATTGGGCCACACGCAAATTTTATCTTTATAGTTTCATGATTTTGGTAATTTTAATTTATACATTTTTTTATTGTGGTAATTTTGATTTCTAAAGTATGAAAATGACAAAATTCATCCTCATACATTCTATGTTGGAGCAAAATCAAACTACAAAGTTTAGTTTGTATTCTATAATTGATCACTAAAATTTTTCAATTTTGGCAAATGAAGTTTCAGACCAAAATCAAAATTCGGTACCGATTTTGCCACTTTGGGATTTGATTGCCCAATGTTGCAAACTTGGATAACCAAATCTGACAAAATTTTAAAGTTTGAGAATTAAATATGCTATTATTATTATGGGGATCAATTTTATCAAAAATGAAAAAATTTGGGTACTAAAAAATCATTTTCTCTTTTTATTCGAATGGTTATTGGTTTTCATATAAATTTTAGTAGAAAAATAACAATACTCATGTGTTTTATGGAACATTGGCTCATTGAAAGCTTACACCACTGCACAAAACACTAGAAACATTCACGGCTTCTTCAATTTTCATTTCTACATGTAAAAGACAATGGGTCGAGAGAAGAGACTGGAATACGCTGCATCATTCGAGATCTGTTACTATTTCAGGCTACTGTATTACATGGGAACACAATACCCAATCATGGGTGCCCTCAGGTAACACTACAAAACACAATGACAAGTAACATGTTATTAGTTTTCCTTGTAAAAAGCATTTGTTTATCAAGAATGTCATATCCAAATGAGTATGAGCTTTACAAGAGGATAGATGAATCCCTTAAAAAGGAGAAATACATTATGTTATCCAAGTTTGCAAGACAACCTAGTGGCGAAGAGATCAACGACGCATTCGAAGGAAAAACTAGGTAAACTAATGTGTAAACCAGTTTGTTCTTGTGTGTTCTTGATCATTGAATCCAGTGTATGTAATTTGCAGAAGCAAAACAAAAGAAGGCACGGGAATATGGTGAGAAATATCATATCTACAAAATGGATTTGAATGAGTTATTCTGATAGCTTCATATGTTTTTGCAGGGGGTTCTTGAGCAGCATGTTTTGAACCCATGTTTTGGATTTTGTAATGTGTTTAAATCTTGTATATATTCTCGGTTGTGTCAAAATGTCCTTATCCTACTGTAAAATATTTTTATTTTTAACGAGGCACATGATAAATAGCCCAAATTAGGGGTGTAAAGGAAAAAAGTTTCTTCATGAATCTTTCCAGTCGATCAAGTTTTGAGTTCGAATAGATTGCCAAAGGGAAATGCATTCACATTTATTGTTGGTTGAATAGTGTGGTTTTAGATTATATTAACACATTCTCATTTGTAAAATAGAGATAAGTAACTTGTATAATATTTGATTAAAAGAAATCAAATTAATTAAAATATAATGTAAGAGAAAATAGAAATAAGAAGTAAATATATTTGATGTATTTTGTTATGAGCGGTGTTTGTCACTATCCTCAAACTTTATAATAGCGTAAATATGGTGTCTTCTACGTTTGTAAATTACATACAAAATCTTCGAAGTTGATATAATAAGTGTTGTTGATCTCTAACTTTTAAAAGTTATAAACCACTATGCTCTCAAAATTTAATAATTGTGTAGTTGGTCTCCGAACTTACAAAATCGTTTATATATGACTCTAATACTCGTTAATATTTTAAACGTCTCCATAGTTAATATTTTAAAACTTTGAAAATTTAAAAAATAACATATAAATAGTCAAAATCACTCATATGAAAAAGACGAAAATCACTATTATTCATGGTCATTCTTGAACGATTATGAAACTTTGAGTGCTTCTCATGCAATATACAAATTTCGTGCATCGTCTTTACATTATTTTAAATATTGAATACAAATGTCATAATTTTCTCATTTTATATATTATAGAATTATACAAGTATTAAATGCATTCAAAGTATTTTTTATAAAATATAATTATACAACTTAAATAACACAAAACAAAATAAATAGATTTAAATATTAAACAATTTATTAATTCAATTTATTATTTTGATTAGAGTTGCATAAATATATTAGATATTTTAAAATGAAAAATACATTTTTATTGGAAAATAAAATTTGTTAACAACAGGAATAATATTAATAGTAAAAATTGATACGTTAAAAAATTGAAAATATGGTCAAAATAATTAACAAGTTTGCATTGTTTATAGGAATATTTAATTATACTTTATAAATTATTAAATATTTGGTGAATTATTGTGTATAATTTTTTGCTAATCATAAGCGTTAATCTATACGCTAGTATTTTTTGGTATTATTAACATATATTTCAAGTCATTTATTTAATTTCTACAAAACAAATCATATAATAATACTAGAAATCAAATTGTTGCGAATTATGGTACCTAAGGCCCAATTGTGTTCAAATTAAATTGATATCTTATCACAAGTACATAAATGAAAAAATAAATGATCGTTCTTAAGAAGTGTCAATGTTACGAATTATATAATATTATATTATACCATCGATAATAATAGTTATACACCAGAATATTAAAAATTAAAAACAAATAAGTACTTATCATTATTTTTATAGTTATATGTTTACTTTATTACTAATATTTTCAAAACTAACAATTTAGTATAAGACGGAAATGCAACTCAAACAAAAATAAAAAATTATTTGTGATATGATTTTAATGATAATACGTAGTTTAGAATGTGACTAATAATAAAAGAATATGTATCAATATGTATAAGCTTAGCTATAAGTATGGTTATAATGATATATGCTTATTGGTCATTTGGTACATATCTCGTAACCCTCATTGTCGAACGTGCGGTCACGTGATACTACTCTTGCCGCCAAATGTTTCCCGCCAAGAATCCAGTGGCAAACCAGAAGTTCTTGTACGCTACACTGGAGCCCTTACCGCTCCATATTGCACACACACAAGCGAGCACGCAGACTGAGAGATGTCTGGCTGGGACGAGGGAGGCGTGTATTATAGCGACCATGCCCAGTTTCCGCATGGCGATAGCGGCGCTGGCGACCGATCGGAGAATGTTAACCGTCATCAGGCGCTGTTGAAATTTAAGGAATTCGTCAGGAAGTTCCAGCGGAAGAGCCAGCCCAATGTATTTCCCTACAGGGAGGCTCTTTTATCGAATCCCAAGTTCCTTCTTGTCGAACTTGCTGATCTCATATCCTACGATCCCGACCAAACACTTTCTGAATCACTCCGTCAGAACCCGGCTGACTATCTCCCACTTGTAAGTCGTCGACCCTAAGAAGATGTTAGTTTTGTGAATGGGTTGTCTTGATCTACATTTAGGATTCTTATTTTAAAAAATCTATGCAAAAATATTTGAATGTATTTATTCATGCTTAAATTTGGATTCCTGGATATAAAGGGTTAAAATTGTGTAGCAACGTTAGTTCAACATCCTAATGCAGACGGTGTTTTTCAGATAACTGTATATTCCTTCGATAAATCTACCTTCGATTGCTTTGTATTCCCATAATTGCCTCCGATGTGAAATTTCCTTCAGTTGGATTTACTTCATTTGACCAGAAGAACGGGTAACTAATTGGCCATGGAGATTTGGAAATGGGCTACAAGTATATGTGACACATAATAAATATTTGCATTGAGGCCTAATGTTTTTCGTTTTCCTTTTGCATCTAAATTGATCAGTTTGAAGCTGGAGCAGCAGAAGTTTTAGCAAGTCTTAGGTCAAGGGTAGCTAATGAGACTGGAGAAATGGAAGAGCCAACAAGTGTGGAAGTACAAATTTTGTTAAAGTCTGAGCAGGATCCTCTTTCAATAAGAATGTTAGGAGTAAGTTTATATTCAATTATTTCTTCTTCTTTACCTGACCAGAATAATATAATACAAATGTATCCAATTACTTTCCAAAATGTCTTATAGGCACAATATATTTCTAAGCTGGTGAAGATATCTGGAATTGTTATTGCTGCATCAAGGACCAAGGCGAAAGCTACATATGTGACATTGTTATGCAAGAATTGCAAAAATGTGAAGCTTGTCCCTTGTCGTCCAGGGCTTGGCGGGGCTATTGTCCCAAGATCTTGTGATTACGTTCCTCAGGTTTTTTAGTTCTTTATTATTTTCATCGGGGCTGTATTGCACACAAATTCTTTTGCTTTGCTGGAATCTTTATTGTATTTCTGTTATAGGCATCAGAGCAACGATGCCCAGTAGATCCGTATATTGTGGTGCCAGATAAAAGCAAGTATGTCGATCAACAAACACTAAAATTGCAGGAAAACCCTGAGGTGATGATCTTTTAGTCCACTGATTATATCACTGCTAGAAGAGGACATTCTAGAGATATGTTCACCTTAACTTGATCCCTGGCCTGATAAATCTTTAATTAAAGGATGTTCCAACTGGAGAGCTGCCAAGAAACATGCTTTTATCAGTTGACCGCCATCTTGTCCAAACAATTGTTCCTGGAACAAGGCTTACAATTATAGGGATATATAGCATCTTTCAAGCTGCCAATCCAGCAGCTAGGTAAGACTATCTGTTCTATGTATCAATTGGTGACTGCCTGAAAGTTCATTAATGACCTTTGAACTCTTGACCAACAGCAAGGGAGCAGTAGCAGTTAGGCAGCCTTATATTCGTGTTGTTGGGATTGAGGAAACTTCTGAGACTGATTCTCGAGGTCCAACCAATTTTACTAGAGATGAGGTACATGTTCTTTACTTTTTTTATTTAATAGAAGAAGAGATTTCTTATTTTGTTTTGTGTTAACACATTGATGGACCTTACATAGTTGGTTATGAATTTATCAATGTTCCCATAAGAGCTTTGATCTTTTAATTTTGTGTTCAAAGGATATCATTGAAACTAGCTTGATAGACAGTTTAACAAAAAACTATTTCACAGATTGAAGATTTTAAGAAATTTGCATCAGATGGTAATGCATATGAGAAAATATGCTCCAAGATTGCTCCATCTATATTTGGCCATATTGATGTGAAGAAGGCTATTGCCTGCCTTTTATTTGGGGGTTCTAGAAAGGTACATTTTAAATTTTTTAGCCTTGATGCTCTTTCATGGATCAAATTTCAATATGGTATTGGACAGGCTTTGCCAGATGGTGTCAAATTAAGAGGAGATATCAATGTGTTGCTACTGGGGGACCCATCCACAGCAAAATCTCAAGTTAGTTTAGATTTATTTTCTTCTATAAATGGTTTGTAGCTATAATGCCCATTTTCATGCGAAATCATACAATATGTTTTTCTAGTTTCTGAAGTTTGTTGAAAAAACTGCCCCAATAGCTGTTTATACGTCTGGGAAAGGTTCATCAGCAGCTGGTCTTACTGCTTCTGTAATTCGTGACAATAGCTCAGTAAGTTTTACTGCCATTGATATTTGTTAAAGTTTCTGAGATATATTGTGGATCTCAATATTTGGGCACTTATTTTGATTGGCTATACAACACATTCACAAACGAACATTATGTCATTGGTCGAATATTCAAACTCTGCCCAATTAGATTCTTTGTTCTTAAGTATCCACTAAATCATCATGCTTGTGATGCATTATTTAGAGAGAGTTCTACCTAGAAGGTGGTGCTATGGTGTTGGCTGATGGAGGAGTAGTTTGTATTGATGAATTTGACAAAATGAGGGCTGAGGATAGGTATTTCATAAGATTCACAATTATATTTTACACTTTTATGATCATAAATGGCTGATGCTCTTTGGTCCAGGGTTGCCATTCATGAAGCTATGGAGCAGCAAACCATCTCCATTGCTAAAGCAGGAATAACAACAGTTCTCAATTCAAGAACATCAGTGCTTGCAGCAGCCAATCCTCCATCTGGTCGTTATGATGATCTCAAGGTTTAAAAATTGCTTCTAGCGCTCCTTTTGTGATTTTCAGGGACTAACAGATATATTTCCATATTTTCAGACTGCTCAAGACAACATTGATTTGCAGACCACAATTCTTTCAAGATTTGATATGATTTTTATTGTGAAGGATATCAGAATGTACTCGCAAGATAAGGTACAATTGATCACTTGCATAATATATTTTTTAAGCAAGAACACACCCCATGAAATTAACCGTCAGTTGCTCTATATGATGGAGTCTTTAAATATTATCCACTTCTCAGTATATCAATATGCATTAGCTTGAACGAATTGCACTTTGTTGATGATGATCATACCTGCAGAATATTGCTAGCCACATCATTAAAGTGCATGCATCTGCTGATTCAGCGACAAGTGAACCAAGGAGTTCGAAAGAGTATAACTGGCTTAAAAGGTCCACATTTCAAAATATTTTGGCAATACTGGTCCATGAAGTCATTGTTACTTTTATTATACAGGTACATTCACTATTGTCGGAGTGAGTGCCATCCTCGTCTTTCGGAGTCTGCTGCATCCAGGTTGCAGGAAAGTTATGTCAAAATAAGACAGGTATCTATCCTGTATATGTTGTTAATTGGTAACAAAAATGAAAAGGCTTGCTTTTTTCACTTGCATATGTGAATCTCAATGATTTCATCACTTTGTTGAATGAGTGAATGGAGTGTTGCATGCTGCATTTTGATTCAAGTATTAAGTTCACATACATTTGAAAACATGGATATATATGCCCACTATACCTGTTTTATCCCATTTGTATGGATCAGTTAACCAAAATAAAAAAAATCAGTCTTTCGTCTTGTTTTTCCGGAAGATTATTTTCAGATCAAAGAACATTTCAGGGTCATGTAATTTAAATTCTGGACAAGTCAAATATAGATGCCAATTGATAAGTTTTTGTATGTCAATTCTGAGTTTAAGTAAGAATGAACATTTTGTTGGCTGAAGTGATGCAAAATGATTGATTTTTGTGATTACTGATTTGTTCACTTGAATTCTCAAGGACATGAGACGACAAGCAAATGAAACGGGTGAGACAGCCGCAATACCAATTACAGTGAGGCAGTTGGAAGCTATAGTGAGACTTAGTGAAGCACTTGCAAGAATGAGTCTGTAAGTTAACAAATCACTTGTTGAGTTGCACTAAGAGCAGTGAATAGAGAAATATTTTTTCAATTTCAGGTCACATTCTGCAAATGATAACCATGTACTCGAAGCAATCAGGTTATTTAACAACTCAACAATGGATGCTGCACGTTCTGGTGTAAATCAACACATAAACCTTACTCCTGAACTTGCTAATGAGATCAAGGTCACAACTCTAATCCATTTTAACAGAAATCCAAAGATTCATATTTATAAACAGCGGAAGTTTGCCTGTGTAGTCTGTTAGTAACAATGTGTATGTTGATGCGTAATGCAGCAAGCGGAAACACACATAAAGAGAAGAATGGGGATTGGAAGTATCGTCTCAGAGAGAAAACTTATTGACGAGCTGACTAGAATGGGCATGAATGAATCTATTGTAAGCTTCATAGTTGTGCATCTGATCAGAATGATATTGAGTTTTTATCATAATATTTCAGGTCAGGAGAGCTTTGTTGATCATGCATCAAAGAGATGAAGTTGAATACAAGCGAGAAAGACGAGTAATTATCCGCAAGGCTTAACTGTGGAACAATGGGTTTGTTTGGTATAGTATTGCTAAAGTGCGGTGAACACAGTTATCTTACCGTTGAACCAAACAGACAAAATGTGAAACTGTTAGTTTGTTTAAGTGAAAATAACTCTTCGCTCATTCCTCTGAGATGATCATAACATAAATTAAAAGTATGAAGAGATTGTATCATCCAAAAAGAACTACAGAGACTTCGGAAAACGACTAACCGGCCCTGGAAGTTCTTGCGATTTCCGGCAACACAATGTTATCGAGTTTGGCAGGATAAGGATTCCATAATCCGAAGCCCCCACGGCTCTCTCTCAATTCAGGGTGTCTCTTGAACTCTTGCATTGATTTCACCCATTCTACTTTAGACGAATGCTCCCGAATGTGCGGATGCAATGTAAAGATCGAGTTGTATTCGCAATTCGGAAACATAAAAAACTTGAACAAATCACGTAACCTATAAACAACATATCCAAAGCTCAACTGATCTCTTGGAGTCAAGAGATGAACCTCATTGAACCATAAGCAACTAAACAGATTATTCAATGCAGAATGCTCACGGATGATGATTGCTCCTTCAGGAACATCTGCATTCCCAAATATCATCATTATTAACTATAGATTCTTACTATATTCGATGAAGCCTTACCGCTTAATGTACTTTTGAGTGGACTCCAAGGCTCCATTCCCTCGTACCAATATATCTTCATGTGAAGATCAATCAGTGGCCTAGCGTACCTCTTCCTTCGTTTGTTTGAATCCGCCTCTTCGTATATACTTCGGTGATGTTTATGCTCAGCAATGGCGAACGTGTGCTTCCCACGCCACAAATATCTGCAGAATACGCACAGATCAATCTAAATGAATCGGGTAGCAAAAAATTCGAAGCAGAACTATAACTAGCTCGATGACTTTCTGAAGACACAATAGTTTCATATCAAAGATCAGTTGACGTTATCATACTACTGCAATATACGCAAACGAATAACATTAACGTGATTCTGTTGAAATATGAAGAATTGTCCCACATCAAAATTGGGATGTGAACTAGATAAACCTACTACTACAAGGCTAGTACGCAATTAAAGGCTTGGGTATGCCGCTCACTGCTCCGGTTCCGCCTGAAGAAGCAGGGGCCGCGGTACCATATTCCGAGCTGTAATTGTTGAAGAAGCGCGAACCGCAGGAATGGAACGAGCAGAATACTTTATGAACGAGATGAAACTACGAGAGACTCTCAGCCTAAACAGTCAAGAAAGAAACATTCCATGCAGCCCTGTGCACAAAGGTTATTGGTGTTATGAGCCTCACTAAAACTGACGAGTGGCTCGTTATCTTCCAATCACTAAGTCATCTCCCTATTTTAAGATCTCTACCATTGTTCTATATTGGTTTATAAGAAGAAATATGGACCATAGTAAATGACTTGTTCAAGTCTTTTACGGTGTGGGCTCCTTCCTCTTATACGCTATATCCGAGCACACACCCCACGTAAATTGACCCGACTCTAGAAATTTAATAGATTCGATGCAATTTCACAATGTAGAAGCATCTACCTCTCCAGAAGAAGCAAAGGATCAACAATAAGTTCCATTTTCGCATCAATCCATATACTGTATTGCGTCTGAGGAAACAAACGGTGAGTTAAAATCTTGGGAACCTTTCCATTTCTTCTAGGCTCATCATAAGGTTGATGCTTGAGAAGAATGAGTCGCCATATGCCAATCCACATCCCTCCATTACTATCCTCTCTAATGGTAACATTGCTTTTGATGAATTCAAGTGAGACTTCATCGACCACCATTAGAAAACAAAATAGAGATCTCGATCGAATACTGATATTTGATGGCTCATGAGGTGTGTCATAAGCATCGAAAATTCCCGATGCAACAACAAATCTGCATTTTTTTACATACTCCACATCTTTGGGAGCCATTTCTTCGCCTCCACCCGATATAAATCCACAATGCAGCTGAAATAGTACATGTAACGGTCAGATCAGATACTCGAGGCAAAGTTTTAAAATAATCGATCTGAGAAAATGTGGGGCTAAAGAAACAAGTGTTACATTCTGATTTAATTATCACAAAAAAACCAAGGAAAAAATTTACCCTCCACATAAATTAATGTGATTTCACTAGAACGTGTTAAGGTTTTCACTTTATTTTAGCCAAAACCAGTTGCTTTATTTAAAAATCAGTAGAAAAGAACTATGACCTTGTTTTGCATCTTCTTTTCCACCCGCAAAATCTTCTTGTTTTGTGTAGATTCTATGATTTAACAAAAGAATACACAAAATTCGACGATATAGAGATGCATACAGGGCCTATATCTATGTTGCCTGATGCCACTAGAAGTTTTGCAACAAAAGATTCTTACAACGTAAAAACTAGATAAACATGATAAGTAATACATTTATGTTAAATTTCTAGAGTTGTGTCAATTTACGTGGTGAGTGTGCTAGGATACAATGTATAAGAGGGAAGAGATCACATCTTAAAAGACTTGAACAAGTTATTTACTATGGTCTATATTCCCTCTTATAAACCAATCCACATCAAAATTCTGATGTGGGACAATTTCATCATTTCAACAATTTATGGGCCATTAACGTAAAATTAAATACTTTACCTTCATGCTTGGCTTGATTTTGAAGCTCTCTTCTCTTTGGCTCCAGGTAATATTCCCACCAAAGAGAGGCTGAGATCCATTATGAGAAACAATATCTTCCGAAATATAGGAAAGTCTTTGAACCACTTTGTCAGGAGTTCCTCCTTCTGGAATAACTATTTTATTCGGGTCATCAGCGAGAGGTATAGGACAACCTTATTGTTCCAGAGATAAATCTTAATATATCAATCCACAAAATTAGAAATGGGAAAAGGCAAAAGGGAGAAAATGAGAAGAAACATGGCTTGTCTTACGATGTGGTAGTGTGCCAAGTGCCACTGTGTTTAACACACCATGTACCTCGCTACCTTTGTTGCAAAGTGCTGTAAATCAAAGAATCAAATCATAATAAGGGCTGAGGAATAACAGATCATTGATTACAATTTCCATACAATTCCAGAAAATCATGGTCTAAAGCTTGTTACAGAAAAAAACCACTATTTCACTTAACAGAAAGCCACAAAAGTGTTCCAAAACTTGAAAAATTTTAGGCATTCACAGCATAACAAAAGACTGCAGCAAATCCGTATTAAATACAATCAAAATATGAATGCTACATAGCACACTAAGATTACATCTGCATGAAACAAAATTCTCAGTAATTACCTGCAAAACCTGAAATAGAAGATTGGCAAGACCATATATGGGTGAATGAGAGAGTGGCAATTAACAAAATAGAAATGATTCCGCCAATCAAGATCGAACGGATGAAACGCCATCTCCGTAAACCCATAGAATAATCTTGGGATACCTTGCCACCATTCAAGAGACCCCCATAATCTGCATTCAGAATTCGGAGTATAAATACCTCGAATTTTTCATACTAAATGTAACCCCAAATAAAAAGGAACCTTTTGGTATTTGGAAAGGGTTTCTCCGCCCAGCTCGTGAAGAAACAGACCTCTGGGAGTCACTTTCCATCTATACTAAAGCTTCACCTGGCAGGGGTTTGTATCTCAGGTTTCTACTTTCTTCTGGTAACAAGGATCTGGCCATTTCATGAAGCGAGGAAGGAGAAACAGATCAATTATTTTGAAAGACCACTAATGTCCTTCGCTTACCAATGGGCTGGAGTTCATTACGGTTCAGGTTCACATCGATAAATATATACCATCTTTAAGATGTTTTGCAGGCCAAAAATCCCATGATGTTGCCAACACAATTCTTCTAATCGTCCCGTGAAACGAATCGGAGAAACCCCTGCGTTCACTTGGGAATCGATAAAAGGAAGCCGATAACTGAAAATTATTTTATATATATATAAAACGCCTGCTGAAGGCTTGGATTGGGCATGACAAGTTAATTTATTTTTTACAAAATATTTCATTCTACCATGGTTTACCTCACTTTCACTTAGACATTTAACATCTAAAGATTAAGCCTTAAACATCAAATTTAGGCCAAATTTTATGTTAAGATTTTTAGCATTTAGAAATTAGTGCATCTGTTAAAATAAATAAAAGATTAGCTGACAAACTACTAATTCAAACCCTAATTCCCTAATCTCTCCCATACCTTTATCTCGTCTTCTCCCATCTATTCCAATATGTTCAAACTATCTTTAATGTGAAAATAATGTTAACTTAGGGCATGATTGATGGCTAGATGAATGCAACCTTGCTTAGAGGTTCTTCCGAGTATTTGGAATGAAATAAATCATGATGATATAATTATGGACAAAGGGTATTTCATTCCTCATGTATGTGAATTGACGAACATTCGATGTATGTAGAATCGTGGATGCGCATACATTCAATTAGAGATTCTACTACAAGTACTTGCATCGATATTTCTAGGAGAACAAGGAATTAAGTGGGAGATGGTAATGTGTTTTCATCCAATAAATCATCAATCACTTGAAAAACCATTTGGACAACAAGGAATTAAGTTGTAGATAAAATAAGGAGACTCCCCCACTAAAACATAAGATATTCAAGTAGTTTTTCTCCGCTCTATACTCGTAAATTTTGAGACCTCGAAGAGTACAACATTTGGAATATTTCCGGTCGAGAAGTGGCCCAATTGGTGGCATATCGACCTAGCGCTAGTCCACGGCTCATGGATTCCAATCGAAGTCTAAAGCTGTAAAAAGTAGGCATGACATCGATACTAAGAAATAGATGAGCTAGCATCACCAAGGAATAACAAATTTTCTTCTTAGAATATCCTTTGAATAACCGGATGAACCACTAAAGCATCATATTTCACTAAATCCGTTCCCCCAAAAGCTTATAGTATCTCTAGTGTTAGGAGTGGAGGTCGGGTGATAGTCAAAGGGCTCGATGGTGAAAGACCGATCCGGGGAAACCTAACATGAAGCGGTGATGTTGATCGACTTGATGGATCTCGGATCTATTAAGGATATCGATCAGACGATTGTGATGAGTCTATTTGATAGATGTAGGATTAGACTTGGATCGGGATTCGAGAGTATCGAGGGGAAATATCTTTCATTAATTGACGCATTAAATATATGGAATAAAGATATTGAGATATATCTTATTGGTTATATATATATGGAAGAAGATATGAAGATATATTATATTGGCGATATATATGGAAGAAGATATGAATATATATTCTGGAGATATATATGGAAGAATATATGCAAATATATCTTGTTATATATATATGGAAGATGCGGTCAAAGATATGGAAAGAGAATATTGTAGAATATTCGGTAGAATATTTCCTAGATTAGATCCTAGTTGGACTCTATAAATAGAGATCTCATGAAAACAATTGTAATCAATTAATTATATTCTTCTTGTGATAGTGAGTTCAGGCCGAGGTTTTTCGGTCCCGTGGTTTTTTCCCGGTTTTGGGTTTCCACGGTAAATCTTGTGTCTTTTACCTTTCTTTATTTACATTCGGTTCTCATCGCATTAATTCGATCCGACCCCTGATAACGGGAGACCCCGGATAATGGGAATTCTTTTCTTCTCCGGGAAGGAGGGAATTTTCCCAACATCTAGAAGGTAGAGAAATGTCTAGCATATCTTAAAACCATCAAGAAGCTCCTTTTAAAACACATGGAGATATATGATCTCGATTGCAACTCGCCACATATGATATTTGATGATTAAGTGATTGTTCAACAACACATATATCATGATGCTCAACTTCTAGTTATGTTGCAATTTTCTTTCAAATACTAGAGGGCTGGTGAAAATGCATGTTAGTGTTCTTTTTCTGATTGATTACATAGTCAAATGATACAACCTGAACCAACAATATGCAAACAAATTGGTAAGTAAATAAAAGTAACTTTTTATGTTAATTTACTATTGGAATTTAAATATCTTTTTTCATTATTGTTATTACATTTANTGACCCAACTCTAGAAATTTAATAGATTCGATGCAATTTCACAATGTAGAAGCATCTACCTCTCCAGAAGAAGCAAAGGATCAACAATAAGTTCCATTTTCGCATCAATCCATATACTGTATTGCGTCTGAGGAAACAAACGGTGAGTTAAAATCTTGGGAACCTTTCCATTTCTTCTAGGCTCATCATAAGGTTGATGCTTGAGAAGAATGAGTCGCCATATGCCAATCCACATCCCTCCATTGCTATCCTCTCTAATGGTAACATTGCTTTTGATGAATTCAAGTGAGACTTCATCGACCACCAATAGAAAACAAAATAGAGATCTCGATCGAATACTGATATTTGATGGCTCATGAGGTGTGTCATAAGCATCAAAAATTCCCGATGCAACGACAAATCTGCATTTCTTCACGTACTCCACATCTTTGGGAGCCATTTCTTCGCCTCCACCCGATATAAATCCACAATGCAGCTGAAATAGTACATGTAATGGTCAGATCAGATAATGGAGGCACAGTTGTTAGAATAATCAATGTGAGAAAGTGCAGGGCTAAAAAACCAAAAGTGTTACATTCTGCATTAATTGTAATAAAAATCCAAGGAAAAAATTCAGCCCTCCTCATTAAGAAAAGGAAGTCAAATGCTGAAGGAAAATCAAGAACTTCAGGTGGAATTAAGGTTTTCACTTTTTTTAAGGCAAAACCAATTTGTTTATTTAAAAAGTTGGGGGTCAACAATACACATTATATCAACTTCGGGGGTTTTGTATGCAATTTACAAACTTTGGGGACAAACAGTACTCTTAAAAAACAATTGAAAAGGACTATGACCTTGTTCTGCATCTTCTTTTCCACCCCCAAAATCTTCTTGTTTGATGCAGATTCTATGAGTTAACAAAAGAATACACAAGATTCGATAATATACAGATGCAGAACAGGGCCTATATCTATGTAGCCTGATGCCACTAGAATTTTTGCAACAAAAGATTCGTGCAACGTCAAAACCAGATAAACGTAATAAGTAATACATTTGTGGGTCATGAACGTAAAGTTAAAACACTTTACCTTCATGCTTGTCTTGATTTTGAAGCTCTCTTCTCTTTGGCTCCATGTAATATTACCACCAAAGAGAGGCTGAGATCCATTGTCATAAACACTATCTTCCGAAATATAGGAAAGTCTTTGAACCACTTTGTCAGGAGTTCTTCCTTCTGGAATAACTATTTTATTCGGGTCATCAGCGAGAGGTATAGGACAACCTTATTGTTCCAGAGAGAAATCTTAATATATCAATCCACAAAATTAGAAATGGGAAAAGGCAAAAGGGAGAAAATGGGAAGAAACATGGCTTGTCTTACGATGTGGTAATGTGCTAAGTGCCACTGTGTTTAACACACCATGTACCTTGCTACCTTTGTTGCAAATTGCTGTAAATCAAAGATCAAATCATAATAAGAGCTGAGGAATAACAGATCATCGAGTACAATTTCCACACAATTCCAGAAAATCATGTCTAAAAGCTTGTTACAGAACAAAACCACTATTTCACTTAACAGAAAGCCACAAAAGTGTTCCACAACTTGAAAAATTTTAGGCATTCACAGCGTAACAAAAAACTGCAGCAAATCCATATTAAATACAATCAAAATATGAATGCTACATAGCACACTAAGTTTACATCTGCAGGAAACAACATTCTCAGTAATTACCTGCAAAAGATGAAATAGAAGATTGGCAAGACCATATATGGGTGAATGAGAGAGTGGCAATTAACAAAATAGAAATGATTCCGCCAATCAAGATCGAACGGATGAAACGCCATCTCCGTAAACCCATAGAATAATCTTGAGATACCTTGCCACCATACAAGAGACCCCCATAATCTGCATTCAGAATTCGGAGTATAAATACCTCGAATTTTTCATACTAAATGTAACCCCAAATAAAAAGGAACCTTTTGGTATTTGGAAAGGGTTTCTCCGCCCAGCTCGTGAAGAAACAGACCTCTGGGAGTCACTTTCCATCTATACTAAAGCTTCACCTGGCAGGGGTTTGTATTTAATTTTCGAAACTTGTGATTAATGAAGGAAAAGGAAAACTGGAGGTGTGAAAAATAGAACGATTGAATCTCAGGTTTCTACTTTCTTCTGGTAACAAGGATCTGGCCATTTCATGAAGCGAGGAAGGAGAAACAGATCAATTATTTTGAAAGATCACTAATGTCCTTCGCTTACCAATGGGCTGGAGTTCATTACGGTTCAGGTTCACATCGATAAATAGATACCATCTTTAAGATGTTTTGCTGGCCAAAAATCCCATGATGTTGCCAACACAATTCTTCTAATCGTCCCGTGAAACGAATCGGAGAAACCCCTGCGTTCACTTGGGAATCGATAAAAGGAAGCCGATAACTGAAAATTATTTTATATATATATAAAACGCCTGCTGAAGGCTTGGATTGGAGCATGACAAGTTAATTTATTTTTTAAAAAATATTTCATTCTACCATGGTTTACCTCACTTTCACTTATACATTTAACATCTAGAGATTAAGCCTTAATCATTAAATTTAGGCCAAATTTTATGTTAAGATTTTTAGCATTTAGAAATTAGTGCATCTGTTAAAATAAATAAAAAATTAGCTGACAAACTACTAATTCAAACCTCAATCCCCTAATCTCTCCCATACCTTTATCTCGTCTTCTCCCATCTATTCCAATATGTTCAAACTATCTTTAATGTGAAAATAATGTTAACTTAGGGCATGATTGATGGCTAGATGAATGCAACCTTGCTTAGAGGTTCTTACGAGTATTTGGAATGAAATAAATCATGATGATATAATTATGGACAAAGGATATTTCATTTCTCATGTATGTGAATTGACGAACATTCGATGTATGTAGAATCATGGACACGCATACATTCAATTAGAAATTCTACTACAAGAACTTGCATCGATATTTCTAGGAGAACAAAGAATTAAGTGAGAGAAGGTAATGTGTTTTCATCCAATAAATCATCAATCACTTGAAAAACCATTTGGACAACAAGGAATTAAGTTGTAGATAAAATAAGGAGACTCCTCCCCTAAAACATAAGATAGTCAAGTGGTTTTTCTCCGCTCTATACTCGTAAATTTTGAGACATCGAAGAGTACAACATTTGGAACATTTCCGCTCAAGAAGTGGCCCAATTGGTGGCATATCGACCTAGCTCTAATCCACGGCTCATGGATTCCAATCGAAGTCTAACGCTGTAAAAAGTAGGCATGACATCGATACTAAGAAATAGATGAGCTAGCATCACCAAGGAATAACATATTTTCTTCTTAGAATATCCTTTGAATAACCGGATGAACCACTAAAACATCCTATTTCACTAAATCCGCTCCCCCGAAAGCTTATAGTATCTCTAGAAGGTAGAGAAATGTCTAGCATATCTTAAAACCATCAAGAAGCTCCTTTTAAAACACATGGAGATATATGATCTCGATTGCAACTCGCCACATATGATATTTGATGATTAAGTGGTTGTTCAACAACACATATATCATGATGCTCAACTTCTAGTTATGTTGCAATTTTCTTTCAAATACTAGAGGGCTGGTGAAAATGCATGTTAGTGTTCTTTTTCTGATTGATTACATAGTCAAATGATACAACCTGAACCAACAATAAGCAAACAAATTGGTAAGTAAATAAAAGTAACTTTTTATGTTAATTTACTATTGGAATTTAAATATCTTTTTTCATTATTGTTATTACATTTAAATACTTTGATAATTCATTAATATGTAATATAACAAACTATTAAATCTGATTATGAATTGTCTAGTTAGATATATTTAAGAAGTATGACATAGTTATTATACTATTAAGTAATATATAATAAAGTATATCAAAAATACTTATCGAAATATAATTTGAATTATTAAATTAATTAATTTTAGTACTACATAAATTAATATATATTATGATAATTTTGCCTCAATAAATTTATTGAATTACTATAAAATAATTAATGTATTTAAATCATAATCTATTTTATCAAAAAATTGAAATTATACAAAATATGATCTTTGATATTGAAATGAACAAAAAATAACTTACTCACCCAAAGCATATTCAAAACAATGTTTGAACCATTGGTTTTAAGCTATGTTTTAAAACCTACTATTGAACCATTAATTTTTAGCAAACGATTAAAATATAATGATATTTTAAAATATTTATGGTTCATATCAAATGATCATACATATTTATCTATACCGATTTAAAAACATAGGTTTTAAGAGTATTTGATAGGCTTATTTAAGGTTTTAGAATTTGAATTTATGCTTCAGATGACCGGATAAAACTAAAAGGGCGCAATTTATGTACAAGTATTTCCACAATGACTTCAAAGTTGAGGTAATTGAAAATCTGCACTGACCCTTGATGCTTCAACTTCTACAGATAAAATATGCCTACAGGAAGATATTCCTACCAAGCACTAAGCAACCTTCAAGAGTTAGCCTATGGCTGAGTCCAAATATAAACCTGACCTCCACTCGTTGCGCCAGCTAGTGTTCCTACATGATATGGATGCGCATCGAACCGACACGGAATTGCTGATATGTGATCACTCTGTAATGTAGTAACGATCTTTTGTTCGGGAACAGAGATAATATCTACACCTCTCTTCATGTTTCCTATGAAAATGGACGTGTCATCCCAACCCCATATGCCTCTGTTTTCACCATCCGAACACAACGATTTAGAAACAAGATTCGCATCAGGATATAAGTTCTTAACACTATAAATTATGTAATTCTTGTAACTAAAAAGCGTACAGTTCAAATCATTGACATAACATATTAAGAAACTAATAAAAATAAAGCCAAGTTCACATTGAATAGGAAAATGGTACCTGAATGTGGAAATCCATCTGCCTGTTTGGTTGTAATGATAGATCATGTCTGTTTTTTCGTAATTTGCTCCACTTGACAAACCAACCATGTCATCGAGACTGCAATAATACCGTAGAAATGTGCTATTTAGAACACACAGAACAACAAGGTATATGATGCTAGGAATATATCACTGGCAATTGCATTTCAAACTCAATTCATGAACACAAAGATTGGAAGCACAAAATCCATTAAAAACTCTTTTGAAGAGCGATTTAGCATCTTTAAAGCACAAAACAAACCTTGTAGTTGCAAGGAAATTCCCAGTGGGCGAAAAGTAAGCAGAATGAATAGCCCTTTTGTGATGAACAACATTTAAGGAAGTTACAATGTTGGCATCCATACGTCTTAGATCCCAAATACAAGCAGTACCATCAGTGGAACTTGTTGCCATGAGGTTCTCATTTGCTAAATTGATGTCTATAGTGTTGATTCTGCTTTCGTGTAAATTACATGCTAACATACTTTTAAATGATCTTATATCCAGCATATTTAATCCACCTTTGCCCTCACTATAGTACAATGATCTTGTGTCATGTGGATTCAAACACATGGAATATATGCTGAGATCACTAGAACTAATCATATCAAATACCTCCTTCTCCACGTCCATTAGCCTTATAAAACCATCGTAGTCAAAGCTATAAACCTGCGTAACGAAAAAAAAGTTTATTTACTAACCAAGACTAAGAATAAGAACAAAATGGACACACTCAAGCCTACATATAAATTAAAAGACAGTAACATCGTTTTGTTCATACGAATGGCCCTGTTTGTTATCCATACCTTTGATATGGAATGCGGATCTATCGCAATTCCCCCGACAGGTCCCGAATGCGGATGATACAAATAAATCCCATCATTGTCCTCATTCTCACTATTGATATCCCAAAAGGAAATATCCCCGAACTTGTTGCCAACAACAACCATTTGCATATCAACTGTAGGGAAGAACTTTAAACTCAAAATTCTTCCACGAAGCAACCTTGCAGCATGTTCAGGATGCAGCTGCAGTTTCTCGACGTTAACTAGGCTTAACACAGGTTTGGATGAAGCCCGATTATTATCCTCTCCAGATGCGGATATTTTACAAAATCCTCGTATTTTCTCTATTAGTTTCTGATCCACCCCATCATCACCTCTGTAAGCATCCTTCATTTCAAGGGGTCCTGGTTCAACAGTAGTATAAGAATTTGCTTTCTCAACCACCTTCATCCGTTTTTCTTCATTGAAATCATCTCCAATACCTCCTGCCGTAGTGGCATCAGGTTGCACTCCACGAGTCATTAGAGAACGGCGCAATACAACAGGACCTTCATTCTTAAGTTTATTCACTGGACTCCGTTTATAACATTTAGTTTCAGCCCTGCCAAATCCAAATATACATGAATCTTAATGAAGTTAAAAGTACAAAAAAAGATCAACAACAAAAACAGTAAAATTTAAAAACCTCTAAGAAGATTTATTTGTACTACTAGCTACTTAAAAGTCCATCAAACTCACTGATTTTACTTATAACCAAACTATTAAAGATTATTTGGGCGAATAAGCAAGACATAAAGCAGATATAGTAAAAAACCTCCGACGTTTAGCGGTAGAGGCGGAGAGATCGTTAACACAAGACTGAATTTTCAGCGCAGCAAGCATTTGGTCATTCTTCTTGATGTTTTCCAATCTCCGCCGCTCGTAGTCGGTCAATTCTCCGAGACTCGCCATATCCCTGCAAATCGTTTCACGCAGACAAGACTACCTTTGTGGCGGCAACAAGAGATTTTATAATGTGGAGAAATATAAAATTCTAGTGGACTAGTGGGCCTAAGGGATGAGATATGAAGATACTCAAACCCAAATCGCTTACCAATTGAAATTTCATATATTCTTCGGTCCAATTGGTGATTTGAATTTGTTCATATTAGTAGAGAATATGATAAATAAAGATGTAAGACCATAAAAATATATGGAATGTAACATGTAGAACTCAAATATGGGTAAACATAACCAAATTGATTGTATTCAATAAGGAAACATAAGTAAATATGATATAATATTTATCTATATCTAATTTGCACAAATCTATCATATATAGATCACCTTTAATATACATCATGTCAATACTTGGGCATTGATCGTCCATTGATCATCTCCACATCTTAAAAAATCATCACATTCATGTGTCTCATTCACATGTTAATTTCATAAAATTAAGATTGTTCACAAGTCTCATTCAATATATTGTGATCGGTCCTCCCGACCAGCCATTACACACAACCACTTGTCAACCTAACCAATCGACATTTGCATTCTTCACGTTCAATAGTCTCCCAGTTGGATGTCGATGATGCATCTATTCGACATTAGTATCCATAAGCAAATTGTAAAGTTATACAATCCCCAATTCCTAATACTCGAGGTTGTGTCATATCCTCATCGAACATGGCTCTAGTTTTGATATATGACTCTCTTCGCTAGCATGTTTGCCGAATTCTCCATTTCTTTGACGCTCATTAATTGAAGCCAATTCCACTTAAACGAGTCTCAAATGTCATGAAACATCATAATTCACCAAAATTATAACACCATAATTGTCAGTATATAAATTCCATTGATCGTCACATTTATCAATCTCTTTTAAGAAACTCAGGTCACACCATTACTCTTCCAACTTTTAAAAATCACCACATATTGAGCTCAGTCGATGAAATTGAGACAAGTTCTGCAATTTAGGCTTTCAACTAACAATTGTACCATTGATTATAAATAAATACTATGTTTTATTTTTCCAATTCTCCACACTTCCTCTTATAATGGTGTCCACATACCACGTACACTTAATTGTTCCGATCTTAAAATTTAGCTCTCGAATTTATGTTAATTTGAGATGCTACATCAATAATTGCATTGCTACCCAATTCTATTTCTATGGGTTTACATTCACCTGGTAATGATGTATGATAGTGTCTTACGTGCCATGATATAGATCAGACTTTATACCACCACAAAATAAGGCACATCCATATCTTCGGTATCCTAGTCTTTATTTGGTTAATACTCCTTTAAATTTTCAAATGTACAGTCAAATGTGTTATTATCACTTTCAAGTCCTCTATTGCAAACAGACTACTATTTTTTCAATCTGCTTGGATTATGACAAGAAAAGAAATAATAGTAAGATAAGAGTTTGTATTAGCTCTAGAATTTTAAAAACGTTTATGCATAATATGAAACTAATGTCTGGTAAATTTACGGAAGAGACTAGCTTAAGTGATAGGTTTCTGTAAATATTAAGTGAAGAACACACTCTAAGGCTATATTCTGTATGCATTTCAAAAATTACAATGTAGTTTAAGAATATATTTTTATAATGTGATTATAAATCAAGAATGCATTGATGATGATAAAGAATGAGCAATTCAGTCACTAGTTCTACATGCTCTTGGCCGCTTAATATACACCGACCGTTACTTGTACCACAAGTGGCGATATGATCAATAGATAATAACATAGTTGTCAAGAGTAAAGTGAAATATTGTAGTGATATTGTCTGATTATATTTTCGTAATTTGAATGGTCTGAGGGGTGTCTGACATTAGCGAAATTCCTTGTTAGATCTTTGATTCTTCTTTTCAAAACAATAATAAATTAAAATAATACATACACAAAAGTTTTTTCTTAAAAAAATTTTGTAGGAAAAAAATACCCTAAAACATAAAATTGTTTTAATGGTGTTTGATGGTAGCCGCCGATATTTAAAGTAGTGTAAATGTAATGCCCAAAAATTTTGTAAATTGAATGCAAAGCTCCCAAAGTTGATAATGCATGTTGTTGAATCTCAAATTTTTAAAAGTTGTAAACAACATGCCCTCAAAGTGTTAGAATTGCTTGGTTGGCCCCCGAAGTTCCAATACCGAATATATTTGACCATAATATTCGTTAATATTTTAAATACATGCATAATTTGTATTTGACATTTTAACGTTAAAAAGATGCAATGACTATGTCTACACACTTTTAAAATTTTAAAAATAACACATATATTGTCAAATTACCCACAGGAATAAAGACGAAAACCACTACTATTCACTCGAGGGTCATTCTTAAATGGTTTTGGAACTTCGAGAGTTTTACATGCAATTTAAAAACTTTGGGAGTGTCGACTTTACACTATTTTAAACATTGGGACCTAACGTAATTTTCTCATAATTTGTTAAAAAAAATTTTTTGAATAAGTCTTCCACTATTTTGACAAGTAGTTATTGTTAGTAAAGTAGTGATTCTCACCATAAATTAGTCATGTTCTTATTGGAGTAGTTGTTCTCAACATGGATTAGTCATGTTAGTGCAGTAGTGGATTGAAACCTATTTACGCTGCTCATTGTCATTCTTGTATAGACAAGTTGAACATCATAATTTCATTTAGAATAATCTTTTTTGCATTCTTTATACTTGTGTGAACACAAGGTGGTTAACAAGAGAGATCATTCTATATGTTTCATAATCCAAGTGGCACAGGAGCTTGGTTAAAGGCAAATATTGCAACATTTAATTGACAACTAAAACTACAACATGGGTGAATAAAATTTTGTTCAACCAAAAATTCCACGTTTTATTGACATTATGACTATTGGAGTAGGCTAATGGAGAACTTCTTGAGATCAATGGAGTATTGAGGAATTGTGGATTACAAAATACCTACAGTAACCATAACTATAATAGAGGTTGAGAAGAACAAAATGAAAGATGAAATTGACATATCTCAAAGAAAAAAATATTTATTTCAAACAATAAATAGAACTGCATTAGAGACTATTTTTAACAAAAAATCATCTAAATAAATCTGTGATTTATGCAGTAGAAGTATCAAAATAAAGCAACAACTATGAAAGTTTACCTTCAAACTCTAAGGGATGAGTTTGAAGTTCTACAAATGAAAACTGGAGAGTCAATATATGATTTCTTTGAGAGAACTATAGGAATTGCTAACAAAATGATAATTCATGGATAAAAAATTCAGGATGTTGTTATTGTGGAAAAGACACTTCAATCTTTAATTTCCAAATCTAACTTTGTTGTTTGCTCCATTGAAGATTCCAAAGATATAGATGTTCTTAGCATTTATGAAATATATAGTTCGCGCTAGTTCATGAGAGAAAGATTGTTCATCAGGATGTAGAAGAACAAGCTTTGAAGGTATCCACTTATTTCAAAGAGAATTTATCAACGTAAATGATGAGGGCTTCGGGGATCAATACCCCGAACTGATGGAGGCCCAAGTCGTACTAGGCCGATTCGGGTGACAAGAAATGAACCTACGCGACCCAAGATCCTAAGCTTGGCTCATTCAAGATAACATGCTCGAAGGCCTACGCAACTAAAAAAGCCCAGAGGTCCATTTAACTAGTAGGACCGAAGGTCAGAGCGACCAGTGAGATCCAACGCTTCGAGGACTGATCCTCTGGATTGGTCTAAATGGTTACAGCGAGCTTCGGGCATGTTCAAGTTTTCTGCCGTGAGAAAACGACGTTGTCAGATATGGTTATGGAGCGTTTTCCACGCATGATTCCCCTATATAAATACAACGTTTAGAGGCTAGCTCGGGAGGTCCATTTTTCACGCATGCAG
This sequence comes from Utricularia reniformis, assembly GCA_009725065.1. NCBI lineage: Eukaryota > Viridiplantae > Streptophyta > Magnoliopsida > Lamiales > Lentibulariaceae > Utricularia > Utricularia reniformis. The sequence continues at coordinate 213,498 of RWGZ01001052.1, read as the reverse complement.
CCGCTATTATTGTCTCTTTGTCTCTCGCGATTCTCCCTTAGTCATTTTTTAGCCTGCTTTCTCTGTAAACTTCACTATTCGATTAATGAATTCAATTAAGAGTAAGAATATTCTTAGCTAAGTGGTTTTTTCCCCTTTCTCAGGGGTTTTCCACGTTAAATCGCTTGTTCTTTGCTTTATTTGACTTTTCATTATCGTTCCTCTAATCTAAACAAATATCAAAACAGGCTTCGACAAATATCAAAACATGTCTTTTTTATCACAACAGTAAATGAAGCAGAAAAGATAAAAACTAGCGGCAACATAATAGTCGAGACCAAATTTAAGATTGAACAAACCAAGAAAAAAGTCATGAAAATCATTCATCAAAGTCCAAGAAAGGCAAATATTATATCAATAGTTCCATTATGATAAATATGGCCAATGCATTGTGAGTGCTATACTACTTGAGCAAAATTTCTAGCGAAAAATCAATTTTGCAACAAAATAAGAGGAACACTCTTGATGTCTTGTGATAATAGTGAGGTAAACAAAAACCGGTCGTATTTTGATACTTGTTGCATCAATCATATGCCAGAAAATTGAGATCTGTTCTCAAACTTGGATTAATCCTTTCGCAACAGCGTGAGTTTTGGTGATTCGTCCAATGTTCTTGTTATGGGAAGAGGTGATATTAAATTCTATACAAAAGGTGGTGGTGAGCAATTCATCTCTAATATAGACTTTATTTCAGAGTTCAAACTCGGTGTTGGGCAACTTCAAGACACTGTATATGAGATCATTATAAAATACGGAGTATGTTAAATCCAAGGTCAACACTTGAATTTAATTGATCAAATAAATATGACAACAAATCAAATGTTCCCTTTGCAGTTAAACAATTATGGAAAGGTATGATTTGTTGATAACTCTGTTGATTTGTCTTGGTTGTGGTATTATATGCACGCACATATAAATTTTGGTGGACTAAAAACTTTACAACACAAGGAAATGGTTGTTGGACTTCCAAAATTTCAGATAAAATCTCATATTTGTAAAGATTGTGTTGTTAGCAAACAACAATGAGATAAATTCTCTAAAAAGAGCTTTGGAGAGCAAACCAAGCCTTGGAACTTGTTCACTTCGACCTATGGGATCCCATTGTCCATACTTCACATGGTGGTAAACGTTATTTCATATTTTTCATTGATGATTGTAGTAGGAAAGTGTGGGTGTATTTCCTATAATAGAAAGCTGAAGCATTTTCAGTTTTCAAGAAATTTGTGATATTTGCGGAAAAATATGTTGACATACCATTAAAATATTTGAAGTGATCGTGGCAGATAATATAATTCAAATCAATTTATAACCTATTATGAAGATAATGGAATCAATAAGCAATTGACAACAACCTATAACTGCAAAAAATAACGTAGCTGAAAGGAAAAACGACACAATTTAAAATGTGGTGCGATCAATTATAAAACACAACAATGTTCCAAGGAAGCTTTGGCCTGAAACCGTTAATTGGTGCATCCATGTACTAAACAGAAGTCCCACATTGGTTGTAAAGATTGTGCCCCCGATGAGGCTTGGAGTGGTAAAAAACCGAATGTGGAGCATTTTAGAATATTTGGATGTATCACTCATGTCCGAGTTCCTGATCAAATAAGAACAAAGCTAGATCAAAAGGGAAAAATTGTGTCTTTCTTGGTTGCAACATGCAATCAAAAACCTACAGCTATACAATCCCATCACTAACAATATATTTATCAATAGGGATGTGGTATTTGATGACATTAGCTTCTGGATTTGGGAAGAAAACATTCATCACGAGTAGCAACCATTATTCCTAGATGATAAAATAAGCAATTTGAATGATGGAATCAACATTTGGAGATTNAATCTGGACTGGTGACCGAAGCTTCTTGTCCGCAAGGTTCCCAAGTTGCAGTGACCGCTCTGACGAGTCAGATGCTCCTGCACTTGCCCAGCCCCATGGATGAGTTGTGATTCTCCCAGAACTCATTACGAACTAAGATATTCCCTCCAACGGCATTCAGTCTTTAGAGATGGCCTTTTGTACCTGCGAAATCTGCCACAACGAAAGGAATGATAGTCAGCATATCAAAACATAATAATCGGTCCTCACTTAAGACGTTTTATGAGCCAAGCTTAACAAGTAAAACCTAAGGGACTTTAATAGAACCAAGGTTCGGCGAAAGCCTACAAAAACTCATAACTAACGCAAACCACGCCTACTCAATTACGTAATGATTCCAAGGACGGAAATAGAGTGACCCATACACCATGTAAAACGACCGATCCAATCAAATTTGACATAAATAAACTACATATAACGTCTGAGACCGATGGTTGACAACCTATAAGTGTCCCCGATATTATACTTGTTAGTTTATTCTGAAGTTAAGATGAACTACTTCGTTGAACTTAAAACTTATTAGTTTATTCCGAAGTTGGTTATATCAATTCATTCTGGTAATTAAAACAGCTAAAGCTGAAAGAAAAGGGAGGAAAATTTTTATATAAATCAAAGGGATGGCAGATACAAAGTGATTCCTAACTAATCTGCCCCTCCTCTTGATCCTCAGCTTCGGGCTCCTGGGGTTCGGTTTGTTCGGCGAGCCGTTTCAACTCTTCTTCTTGATCAACCACCTTCTGGCTGACCGCTTTCTCCATCTCTTCAAAGAGATAAAAGAAAGAATCCTCCTCCAGCACATACTCTTCCAAAGTTGGAATAACCTGAAACTTGCCATCCTTCTCCAGTGGCTCGATCATCTTCCATCGCTCGTCCGAAGGGGAAAAGCCCGAACGTCTGGATAACCTGCTCTCGCATGTTATCCAGATATTTCGCAGTGTAAACCCCGTGTATGTTGTCCGCTAAAGCGAACAGCAACGGGGACTGAGTGAACCCCAGGACCGCCTCCCGAACCGAACCTTCAGACGAAGTGCGGGCCCTCGTCAACTCCTCATCCAAGGCCGCTTTTTCCTCTTGGGCCCGAAGGAGAAGTTCGTTCAGTTTGTTCCTCTTCTCCTGGGCCCGACCTTGGACTTGGTTAATTTCCTCATCTTTGGCCCGCAGCTGAGCCTCTAGGTCGTTTATTCGTCCCTGAGCTACTTCCCCCACCTTCTCTAGCTCAGTGACTTTATCTGCTAAGAGCGAGACCTCCGTCCCGGCTCTTAGCAGCTCATTATCCAATCGGTCACGGTCCTCCCGTACCGTGACCAATTCCCCGTGCTTGATCTCAACTTGCCTTTTCGCAAGGTCAAGTTGCTCTTGGACTTTTTGGGATACAACGCCATCGCCTTGGTATTTCTCCATGGTGATGGCCGTTGTGAAAGCTTTCCTCAACATCTGCAAAACACAATACATGGTTAAGCATAAAGCTTCGGGCCTCAAGTTAACTAAGAATTACCTTAGATGTGAGGTCAAGGTAGCTTTCCATGATATCTTCTGCAGATACGTCCGCTTGGACGTTATCGGGGTTCTGCTCCCCAAAAAGGCGGAAGTCCTTCACAAAGGCACTCCGCCAGGAGGACAGCTTCCTCTTCTTGCTGAACCTGCTCAGCAGATCCAAAGCAACTCCCCAATCGGAGTTCGTCTTCGGGCCCTGCCCAGGTTCCTTCAAAACGATCCCCTTGTTGGGGACCGGAGCGGGACCTCCCTTCTTCAGCCTCTTCAGCTCCTACGGAGGCTCTGCTTCGGCCACCCTCTTTCCTTTTCCCAAGGGGACCGGCGGCAGGGAGACGTTCGGCTTAAGCGGAGGACCGGGGAGAACCTTCTCCACGGGAACGGCTCCCTGCAGCAACAAAGTAATAGTTTTAGCGTTAATAAAGGAACTATTACCGATTTGATAAAGGCTGGATAAGCTCAAAGAACGAATCCGAGCCTTTATCACCTCCTCTACAACTCCAAATACCCGAAAGGCAGGCCCCTCTCCGCTTGAGGACTGCCCGGTGCAGCGAAGGGTCAATGTGCCCTTGCTGGTTTTTTGGACTGGGGGGTTCCCTGACCCCGAAGGGACCACCGTGCCCCCCGTTGCCGATTCAATTGCCTCGGCGCTGCCCGATGCTTCCCTTTGTCCCTCAGAGGGACGGACCGAAGTAGCTGCCATGCATTTAAAATGGGCGCTCGGCATCGTCTCAGTTGAATCTGCAAAACGGATACATAAGGATCAGGATTAAGTAAAACACAAGTATTATCTCATACCCGATCCTTCTGATGGATCTGAATCTGAGCTAGAAGATAAAACCCCCTTCGGGGCTGGGGCTCCGGTCCTACCCGCAACACCTATCTCTATTAATCGTTTCTCCCGAAGCAGATCTATTCGCTTAAGGCGTGCTTCGGGAGGGGGGAACAACGCAAGAGTGTTTGCGGTGTCCGTGCGAGAGGGGTTGAACCTGCTTCGGTCCAATTGCCCTATGCGTGGGTGTGTTATGCGTGGCCATACTTTCAACAGATCCTCTTGCGGAACTGTCATCCACACATAACAAACCTCCCACGCATGGAGGGACTCCTCCTTATCTACAATAGCGCACTCCTTGGTGCGCACCGCTATATAGTATAACTTACGACACCCCAACAGACCTTTCCCCTTTCGGGACCCACCCAAGAACAGGTTAAAGAAATGTTCTAAAGTTGGGGCCTGACGCTGTTGGTGACAGTAAAAGATAAACGCTATAATATATACATAACTGCCCGGGAATAACGCAAAAGTGAGGCAGTGGATCTCCCTAAGCACAGCCGCTACAAAAGGGTGTAGAGGAAAACGAAGTCCGCACCTTAAAGAGGCGTAGCTTACTGGAATAGCGGACGCCGGCACATTCATCTCCGCCGGAAGGAAACAGGGAACATCTTCCCGTCCCTTCCAGATAGAGTAATGTGCCGGGATTGAAAACCTAGACCTAAATTCCTCAATGTCTAACTCAAACATACAGGGATAACGCGTTTTATGAGGAGCCATAAGCGGTTACCTTAGAAAACAAAAGGATTGAGAGGCGATTTGGCGAAACAGCGGTTGAAGGCACAGAGCTTGACTGCAAGTTTTTTCTCACGAGAATGACGATGAGAATAAACAGTGCCCAGAACCCCGATTTAAATATTAATCTCCCAACCAATGGTGTGCTGCCACGTAACACTGTCCACAACTGTGACAGTACGGACTGTACTCATCACTCCCTTTGAACTTTCGAATATGAAGAGGCGCGGGCTAAGATATTAATATTTAAAGAATATCAAGGGTAAAAGGATAATTTAAACCGATGTTAGTAAATTTTAAGCATAATCTGCCCCTGCTCTAAGGCAAAGATCGGTCCCCTGGACTCTCACTATCTACAGGTACGGTCCCCAGTTCTCATGAATGTATAAACATCATGTGATCGGCCTTGTATCACCTCTGCGATTGGCAATCAAGCCCGAGGGGCTAGTGATGAGAACTCTAGGACCTAGTACCCTGTAATGGGTGAGGCCCGATAACGGTTGGGCCAATTTAAATAATCAAAACGAATTCTCACAGCCCAATTACACCTTTGGGAAGAGTGGCCCGATGTTCAACACGGAGGACCGAAGATAACCTTAGTGAAAATAAGCGTTATCTGCCAGCTGGCTCCGTGGTTCGGTCCGAACAGTTACAAAACGGTTACAGGCTCACGCGTTCCACGCTTCGGGCCCTGTCACGTTTATCATGCTTCGGGCCCGATCACGCAGACCACGCATCGGTCCCAGCCTCGTTTTACATCCTGCGATAACAACCTCTAACAAACTTGTCAGAGGCGGTTACAGGACGTGGATTACACTCGCCGGCAACTCTATAAATACAGGGCAAGACGAAGGAAAAGANGGAGATTATTGGACAGGAAACCTCCAAGTTAGTAGCTGCCGGATATGTGAAAGAGATAAAATATTCAGAATGGGTGGCCAACCCCGTTGTGGTGCCAAAAGCAGGAGGGAAATGGCGAATGTGCGTTGATTACAAGGGGCTGAACAAATTCTGTGAATCGGATCCTTACCCCCTTCCACACATTGATAAGTTAGTTGATGTTGTTGCAGGAAGTACCATGATGAGCATCATGGACGCCTACTCCGGTTATCACCAGATTTTTCTTGCTATGGAGGATCAGAAAAAGTCTTCGTTTGTGACGCCAAGTGGTGTCTTTTGCTATACGGCAATGCCGTTCGGATTAAAGAATGCTGGGGCTATGTACCAGCGTTTGGTTAATTTAATTTTCAAAAATTTAATAGGTGATGAGAACTCTAGGACCGGGTACCCTGTAATGGGTGAGGCCCGATAACGGTTGGGCTAATTTAAATAATCAAAACGAATTCTCACAGCCCAATTACACCTTTAGGAAGACTGGCCCGATGTTCAACACGGAGGACCGAAGATAACCTTAGTAAAAATAAGCGTTATCTGCCAGCTGTCTCCGTGGTTCGGTCCGAACAGTTACAAAACGGTTACAGGCTCACGCGTTCCACGCTTCGGGCCATGTCATGTTTATCATGCTTCGGGCCCGATCACGCGGACCACGCATCGATCCCAGCCTCGTTTTACATCCTGCGATAACAACCTCTAACAAACTTATCAGAGGCGGTTACAGGACGTGGATTACACTCGCCGGCAACTCTATAAATACAGGGCAAGACGAAGGAACAGACAGGACCCTTTGGATGCAGAAGAACAGGCTGTTACGCTGCCGAATTCTTCTTGCTTTCTTTATCTCGTCATTTTCGTTAACCTGTTTGTATAAACTTTGATTCATTTCTTTAGTGAACAGGCTAAGAGCATAATCGGCTCTTAGTCGAGTGGTTTCACCCCAATTCACGGGGTTTCCACTATAAATTGTCGTGCATTTACTTTGATTTTTTAGCTTTCGATCGTCTTCATATTTTAAAGAAATCAGAACCGAGTTCGTTATTTGAACGAACCGGACGACTGTTGGAACCCCCTAAAAAGGGACCATAACAATAGGGAAAGAGATGGAGGTGTACGTGGATGACATGATTGTTAAGTCATTGAATGATGAAGACCATATTTCCTATTTGTCAAGTGTTTTGAAGTCTGTCAAACATTCCGTTTGAAACTCAATCCTGCGAAATGTTGCTTCGGCATTCGAAGTGGAAAGTTTCTAGGGCATTATGTCTCGGAAAGAGGGATAGAAGCAAACCCAGAAAAAACAAAAGCCATTATCGACATGCTCCCACCCAGAACAAAAAGGGAGTTTCAAAGCCTGATAGGTCGATTGGCTGCCCTGAATCGATTTATTTCCAGATCTGCCGATCGGGCCCTACCTTTCTTCAAAGTTCTCAGACAAGGCAACAAGCTTGAATGGGACGAAGAATGTAATAGGGCGTTCGACGACTTAAAGAGATATCTATCCAATCCACCACTTCTTGTGAGTCCGAAGAGTGACGAACCCCTGGGCCTTTATTTGGCAATATCGACCGTTGCAGTGAGCGCCGCTTTAGTGACGATCGGAGAGGGAATACATCGACCAGTTTATTATGTTAGCCACACGTTGCTTCCAGCGGAGACAAGGTATACGAACATTGAAAAATTTGTTTTGGCTTTAAAGAAAGCTTCTGTCAAGCTGAAGCATTACTTCGAGGGACGTCGCATTCAAGTTTTTACAGATCAACCTTTGGAAGCTGTTTTATCCAAGTTGGATACGACAACAAGATTGTCAAAATGGGCCATTCAACTCAGTGCCATGAACCTGGAATTTGTGCCCCGAAGGGCCATAAAAGCTCAAGTTCTTGCTGATTTTGTGGTGGAAATGACTAGGTCGGCAGTGGTAACGGAGCAAGAGGATGACGTATGGGATATGTTTGTCGATGGGTCCACTCAAGGAGGGGCTGGAGCTGGGATTCGTTTTGTCACATGTCGAGGAGAGCACGTAAACGCAGCAGTGAAGTTTACTTTTCCTTGTTCTAATAATGCGGCCGAATACGAGGCATTGATTGCAGGAATTAGGCTTGCTTTGGACATCGGAGTAAGGCACATCCGTGGGATTACAGATTCTAAATTGGTCGTGGAGCAGTTCTCAGGGACCTTTGAGACACACGAGCCTGTTATGCAAAGGTATAAGGAAGAGTTGGTGAGGGTAGTGAAATCTTTAAAATCGTTTGTGATATCACATGTGCCTAGGGAAGAAAATCGTGAGGCTGATGCGTTGGCATGCCTAGCAGCAAGTTCCCCAGGTTTACAGGATGGGACCATACAAGTATTTATGAATACTAAGCCGGCGATCGACTTGCCAGTCATGATACGGATGACTGACCCTGAAAGTGTCGATGGACAATTGATCGGGAACATTAATACTGAGCCGATGCCTGCTTGGATGCATTTGCTGGTGGATTATCTGACGATCGGTGTTCTACCCGAAGAAAGGAATGAGCGACGACGGTTGGAGTTAAGGGCGCGAAGGTTTGTCGTTAAAGATGGTATCTTGTACAAAAAATCATTTGACGGTCCGTTGTTAAGGTGCCTTCGCCCTTTAGAACCACGATCGGCACTCAGCGAAGTACATGAAGGAATTTGCGGAAACCATTCAGGAGCAAGATCTTTGGTTCAAAAAGTGAGACGATTGGGTTTCTTTTGGCCCACCATGGTAGCTGATGCCAAGGATTTCATTAAAATATGTCAACCATGTCAATACCATGCTAATTACCATAAACAGCCGGGCTCTGAGTTGAATGCAACACCACTTCCTTGTCCTTTCGACAGATGGGGAATTGACATTTTGGGACCTTTCCCTCGATCGATAAATCAAAGAAAGTTCTGTGTAGTTGATGTGGAATACTTTTCCAAATGGGTTGAAGCTGAACCAGTATCATCCATTACAGAGGAGGCTGTTAAAAAGTTTTTATGGAAAAATATTATTTCACGTTTTGGAGCGCCGCGAGTGTTGGTGTCGGATAACGGTACACAGTTTACAGGAAAGAAGGTTCAGGATATGTGCATTGAGCTCGGAATTAAACAAATGTTTTCCTCTGTTTCACATCCTAAGACCAACGGCTTGACAGAGGTATCAAACCCTGCGATCGTTAAGGGCATAAAAAGGAAATTGGATGATACTGGAGGCATCTGGCCTGATCGACTACAAGAGGTATTATGGGCATATCGAACAACTCCAACACATACCACTGGTGAAACTCATTTTTCATTAGTTTACGGATCGGAAGCCTTAGTACCCATAGAAAATATTTTGAAAATACAAAGGGTGATCATGTATTCTGAAGAAGAGAATGACGACTTGAGACGGATGGATTTAGATCTAATCGAGGAAAAAAGAGAAAATATCTACGATCGACTGTTAAGATATCGTCGGACCATGGAAAAATGTTATAATAAGAAGGTGAATCCTCGATCGTTTTTAAAAGGGGACTTGGTACTGCGAAGTGTGGAAGCACAGAAGAATGTGGGTAAACTCGATCGACGATGGGAAGGCCCTTACAGGGTCAAGGACGTGTTGTTGGGAGGCGCTTATAGATTGGAAACATTGGAGGGCGACGAATTTCCAAGATCCTGGAATATTGATAATCTCCGAATTTATCATCCATAGCTGGGGTAACATTTTCTACAATTCCTAGTACTTGTGATAAAACTGCAATTTCCCAAGTTATTTAAATGNGTGTGATGATTTTGATTTCAATTAAACTTAAATTGATGTTGTTAAAACATGAAAACATGTTGTTAGAACTAAGAATAACTTGGTAATACCATGATTTATGTGATTAAACTATAGTTTAAATGCTCTTGGCATGAAGTCACGTTGTTATGACTTGCACGATAATTAAGTTTTCGAACATAATTTTTTTGTATATACAACATGTATTCGTAATGTTAGCATTTATTTAGTTTGAATACACTTGGTTTTAACAAATTTACAATGTCATTTGTACGATTATGATTTGGCTCATTTTCGCATAGTTCCACATGCTCTAGGTGTGATGATTTTGATTTCAATTAAACTTGAATTGATGTTGTTAAAACATGAAAACATGTTGTTAGAACTAAGAATAACTTGGTAATACCATGATTTATGTGATTAAACTATAGTTTAAATGCTCTTGACATGAAGTCACGTTGTTATGACTTGCCCGATCATTCCGTTTTCGAACTTAATTTATTTGTATACACAACATGTATTCATGATGTTAGCATTTAGTTAGTTTGAATACACTTGGTTTTAACAAATTTACAATGTTATTTGTACATATATAATTTGTCTCAATTTTCACATAGTTCCACATGTTCCAAGTGTGATGATTTTGATTTCAATTAAACTTGAATTGATGTTGTTAAAACATGAAAACATGTTGTTAGAACTAAGAATAACATGGTTATACAATCATTTATGTGATTAAACTATAGTTTAAATGCTCTTAGCATGAAGTCACGTTGTTATGACTTGCACGATCATTCCGTTTTCGAACATAATTTTTTTGTATATACAACATGTATTCGTAATGTTAGCATTTCTCTTGATTGAATACACTTGGTTTTAACATATTCACAATGTCATTTGTACTAAAATAATTTGGCTCATTTTTCACTTAGTTCCACATGTTCTAGGTGTGATGATTTTGATTTCTATTAAACTTGAATGGATGTTGTTAAAACATGAAAACATGTTGTTAGAACTAAGAATAACTTGGTTATACCATGATTTATGTGATTAATTTGTAGTATAAATGCTCTTCACATGAAGTCACGTTGATAAGACTTGCACGATCATTCCGTTTTGAACTTAATTTTTTTGTATACACAACACGTATTCGTGATGTTAGCATTTATTTAGTTTGAATACACTTGGTTTTAACAAATTTATAATGTCATTTGTACGAATATGATTTGGCTCATTTTTCACATTGTTCCACATGTTCTAGGTGTGATGATTTTGATTTCAATTAAACTTGAATTGATGTTGTTAAAACATGAAAACATGTTGTTAGAACTAACAATAACTTGGTTATACCATGATTAATGTGATTAAACTATAGTTTAAATGCTTCTGGCATGAAGTCACGTTATTATGACTTGCACGATCATTACGCATTCAAACATAATTTTTTTGTATATACAACATGTATTCGTAATGTTAGCATTTATTTTGTTTGAATACACTTGGTTTTAAAAAATTTACAATGTTATTTGTACGAATATGATTTGGCTTATTTTTCACATAGTTCCACATGTTCTAGGTGTGATAATTTTGATTTCAATTCAACTTGAATTGATATTGTTAAAACATGAAATCATGTTGTTAGAACTAAGAATATCTTGGATATACCATGATTTATGTGATTAAACAATAGTTTAAATGCTCTTCACATGAAGTCACGTTGTTATGACTTGCAAGATCATTCCGTTTTCGAACTTAATGTTTTTGTATGCACAACATGTATTCGTGATGTTAGCATTTATTCAGTTTGAATACACTTGGTTTTAACAAATTTACAATGTAATTTGTACGAATATAATTTGGCTCATTTTTCACATAGTTCCACATGCTCTAGGTGTGATGATTTTGATTTCTATTAAACTTGAATTGATGTTGTTAAAACATGAAAACATGTTGTTAGAACTAAGAATAATTTTGTTATACCTTCATTTATGTGATTAAACTATAGTTTAAATGCTCTTCACATAAAGTCACTTTGTTATGACTTGCACGATCATTCCGTTTTCGAACAAAATTTTTTTGTATATACAACATGTATTCGTTATCTTAGCATTTATTTAGTTTGAATACACTTGGTTTTAACAAATTTACAATGTCATTTATACGAATATGATTTGGCTCATTTTTCACATAGTTCCACATGTTCTAAGTGTGATGATTTTGATTTCAATTAAACTTGAATTGATGTTGTTAAAACATGAAAACATGTTGTTAGAACTAACAATAACTTGGTTATACCATGATTTATGTGATTAAACTATAGTTTAAATGCTCTTGACATGAATTCACGTTGTTATGACTTGCCCGATCATTCCGTTTTCGAACTTATTTTTTTTGTATACACAGCATGTATTCATGATGTTAGCATTAATTTAGTTTGAATACACTTGGTTTTAACAAATTTATAATGTGATTTTTACGAAAAAAATTTGGCTCATTTTTCAAATAGTTCCCCATGTTCTAGGTGTCATGATTTTGATTTCTATTAAACTTGAATTGATTTTGTTAATACATAAAAACATGCTGTTAGAACTAAGAATAACTTGGTTATACCATGATTTACGTGATTAAACTATAGTTTAAATGCTCTTCACATGAAGTCACGTTGTTATGACAGGCACGATCATTTCATTTTCGAACTTAGTTTTTTTGTATACACAACATGTATTCGTGATGTTAGCATTTATTTAGTTTTAATACACTTGGTTTTAACAAATTTATAATGTCATTTGTACGAATATGATTTGGCTCATTTCTTACATAGTTCCACATGTTCTAGGTGTGATGATTTTGATTTCAATTAAACTTGAATTGATGTTGTTAAAACATGAAAACATGTCGTTAGAACTAACAATAACTTGGTTATACCATGATTCGTTTGATTAAACTATAGTTTAAATGCTCTTGACATGAAGTCACGTTGTTATGACTTGCCCGATCATTCCGTTTTCAAACTTATTTTTTTTGTGTTCAAAACATGTATTCGTGATGTTTGCATTTATTTAGTTTGAATGCACTTGGTATTAACAAATTTACAATGTCATTTGAACAAATATTATATTGCTCATTTTTCACATAGTTACACATGTTCTGGGTGTGATGATTTTGATTTCAATTAGACTTGAATTGATGTTGTTAAAATATGAAAACGTGTTGTTAGAACTAAGAATAACTTGGTTATACCTTCATTTATGTGATTAAACTATAGTTTAAATGCTCTTGACATGAAGTCACGTTGTTAGTACTTGCACGATCATTCCGTTTTCGAACATAATTTTTTTGTATATACAACATGTATTCGTAATGTTAGCATTTATTTAGTTTGAATACACTTGGTTTTAACAAATTTACAATGTCATTTGTACGAATATGATTTGGCTCATTATCGCATAGTTCCACATGTTCTAGGTGTGATGATTTTGATTTCAATTAAACTTGAATTGATGTTGTTAAAACATGAAAAAATGTTGTTAGAACTAAGAATAACTTGGTTATACCATGATTAGTTTGATTGAACTATAGTTTAAATGCTCTTGACATGAAGTCACGTTGTTATGACTTGCCCGATCATTCCGTTTTCGAACATAATTTTTTTGTATATACAACATGTATTCGTAATGTTAGCATTAATTTAGTTTGAATACACTTGGTTTTAACAAATTTACAGTGTCATTTGTACGAATATGTTTTGGCTCATTTTCGCATAGTTCCACATGTTCTAGGTGTGATGATTTTGATTTCAATTAAACTTGAATTGATGTTGTTAAGACATGAAAACATGTTTTTAGAACTAAGAATAACTTGGTTATACCATCATTTATGTGATTAAACTATAGTTTAAATGCTCTTGACATGAAGTCACGTTGTTATGACTTGCCCGATCATTCCGTTTTCGAACTTAATTTTTTTGTATACACAACATGTATTCATGATGTTAGCATTTAGTTAGTTTGAATACTCTTGGTTTTAACAAATTTACAATGTTATTTGTACAAATATAATTTGGCTCAATTTTCACATAGTTCCACATGTTCTAGGTGTGATGATTTTGATTTCAATTAAACTTGAATTGATGTTGTTAAAACATGAAAACATGTTGTTAGAACTAAGAATAACTTGGTTATACCATGATTTATGTGATTAAACTATAGTATAAATGCTCTTGGTATGAAGTCATGTTGTTATGACTTGCACGATCATTCCGTTTTCGAACATAATTTTTTTGTATATACAGAATGTATTCGTGATGTTAGCGTTTATTTAGTTTGAATACACTTGGTTTTACAAAATTTACTATGTCATTTGTATGAATATGATTTGGCTCATTTTTCACATAGTTTTACATGTTCTAGGTGTGATGATGTTGATTTCAATTAAACTTGAATTGATGTTATTAATTCATGAAAACATGTTGTTAGAACAAAGAATAACTTGGTTATACCATGTTTTATGTGATTAAACTATAGTTTAAATGCTATTGGAATGAAGTCACGTTGTTATGACTTGCCCAATCTGATATTACCCGGGTATATTCTGTTGTATTTATCCTTTCCCGGGGGCTCGTCCGACGTGGTTATATAGTATTTTCTGTATTTTCATATTTTATCACAAGGCATTCCCAGGGGGGTATTCTCGTAATTCATGCTCGTTGGGCCCCGTATAAAGTTTTTGTAGGCGTTCTGGGATGTTTCGAGTTATCCCGGCCCCGGACGGGGCCATGGGTATTTTCGTAATTTGCCTCCCGGGAGCACATCGGTCGGGTGCAACGATGTTATGTGGCTGCGTATTCACTGCTTGGAGGCACATAACTATTTTGCGAGGTTTTCCGGTATTTTCTCATCGTATTCCAACTAATATCTCGATCGGGGTAAGTTCCCGAAACTTCGGGTTCATCATGGAATTTATTATATTATAATTGGAGGTTATGTAAGTGTTTTGGGCTAAGTGAAGTAAACTGGGCTTATGGGCTCAAGTAAGTGAAGTTGGGCTGGTTGGGGTGAATTTCTCTATTATACAAGTCCCAGTGCATTTGGACCGGAGAGACAGTTATCACTCTTCCCAAGGCAAGACTTCATTTTCCTGCACTGTAGACTCGCGACTTTTCGCTCGTAGTCGCGACTTATCGCACGTAGCCGCGAGTTATTGGTTCTGCATTGTTCCAATCGCGACTTATCGCTCCCAGCCTGACTCTCGCATGTTATTGCACTGTTCTAATCACGACTTATTGCTCCAGCCTTACCCTCGCGACTTATTGCACTGTTCAAGTCGCGGCTCATTGCCCCATCCTGACTCTCGCGACTTGTTGCACTGTTCCAAGAGCGAGTGATCGCCAGTAGTCGCGAGTTATTGACCACAACTCGCGACTGCACCTCTTCCCNATCATTTATGTGATTAAACTATTGTTTAAATGCTCTTAGCATGAAGTCACGTTGTTATAACTTGCACGAGCATTCTTTTTCGAACAAAATTTTTTTGTATATACAACATGTATTTGTAATGTTAGCATTTATTTAGTTTGAATACACTTGGTTTTAATAAATTTACAATGTCATTTGTACGAAAATAATTTGGCTCATTTTTCACATAGTTCCACATGTTCTATGTGTGATGATTTTGATTTCAATTAAACTTGAATTGATATTGTTAAAACATGAAAACATGTTGTTAGAACTAAGAATAACTTGGTTATACCATCATTTATGTGATTAAACTATAGTTTAAATGCTCTTAGCATGAAGTCACGTTGTTATGACTTGCACGATCATTTCGTTTTCGAACATAATTTTTTTGTATATACAACATGTATTCATGATGTTAGCATTTAGTTAGTTTGAATACACTTGGTTTTACAAATTTACAATGTCATTTGTACGAGTATAATTTGTCTCATTTTTCACATAGTTCCACATGTTCTAGGTGTGATGATTTTGATTTCAATTAAACTTGAATTGATATTGTTAAAACATGAAAACATGTTGTTAGTACTAAGAATAACTTGGTTATACCATCATTTATGTGATTAAACTATAGTTTAAATGCGCTTCGCATGAAGTCACGTTGTTATGACTTGCACGATCATTTCGTTTTCGAACATAATTTTTTTGTATATACAACATGTATTCATGATGTTAGCATTTAGTTAGTTTGAATACACTTGGTTTTTACAAATTTACAATGTCATTTGTACATTTATAATTTGTCTCATTTTTCACATAGTTCCACATGTTCTAGGTGTGATGATTTTGATTTCAATTAAACTTGAATTGATGTTGGTAAAACATGAAAACATGTTGTTTGAACTAAGAATAACTTGGCTATACTATCATTTATGTGATTAAACTATTGTTTAAATGCTCTTAGCATGAAGTCACGTTGTTATAACTTGCACGAGCATTCTTTTTCGACATAATTTTTTTGTATATACAACATGTATTTGTGATGTTAGCATTTATTTAGTTTGAATACACTTGGTTTTTACAAATTTACAATGTCATTTGTACAAGTATAATTTGTCTCATTTTTCACATAGTTCCACATGTTCTAGGTGTGATGATTTTGATTTCAATTAAACTTGAATTGATGTTGTTAAAACATGAAAACATGTTGTTAGTACTAAGAATAACTTGGTTATACCATGATTACTGTGATTAAAATATAGTTTAAATGCTCTTGACATGAACTCACGTTGTTATGACTTGCCCGATCATTCCGTTTTCGACATTAATTTTTTTGTATACACAACATGTATTCGTGATGCTAGCATTTATTTAGTTTGAATACACTTGGTTTTTACAAATTTACAATGTCATTTGTACAAGTATAATTTGTCTCATTTTTCACATAGTTCCACATTGTCTAGGTGTGATGATTTTGATTTCAATTAAACTTGAATTGATGTTGGTAAAACATGAAAACATGTTGTTTGAACTAAGAATAACTTGGCTATACTATCATTTATGTGATTAAACTATTGTTTAAATGCTCTTAGCATGAAGTCACGTTGTTATAACTTGCACGAGCATTCTTTTTCGAACATAATTTTTTTGTATATTCAACATGTATTTGTATTGTTAGCATTTATTTAGTTTAAATACACTTGGTTTTAATAAATTTACAATGTCATTTGTACGAAAATAATTTGGCTCATTTTTCACATAGTTCCACATGTTCTACGTGTGATGACTTTGATTTCAATTAAACTTGAATTGATGTTGTTAAAACATGAAAACATGTTGTTAGAACTAAGAATAACTTGGTTATACCATCATTTATGTGATTAAACTATAGTTTAAATGCTCTTAGCATGAAGTCACGTTGTTATGACTTGCACGATCATTTCGTTTTCGAACATAATTTTTTTGTATATACAACATGTATTCATGATGTTAGCATTTAGTTAGTTTGAATACACTTGGTTTTTACAAATTTACAATGTCATTTGTACATGTATAATTTGTCTCATTTTTCACATAGTTCCACATGTTCTAGGCGTGATGATTTTGATTTCAATTAGACTTGAATTGATGTTGTTAAAACATGAAAACATGTTGTTAGAAGTAAGAATAACTTGGTAATACCAGGATTTATGTGATTAAACTATAGTTTAAATGCTCTTGACACGAAGTCACGATGTTATGACTTGACCGATCATTCCGTTTTCGAACTTAATTTTTTTGTATACACAACATGTATTCATGATGTTAGCATTTAGTTAGTTTGAATACACTTGGTTTTTACAAATTTACAATGTTATTTGTACAAATATAATTTGGCTCAATTTTCACATAGTTCCACATGTTCTAGGTGTGATGATTTTGATTTCTATTAAACTTGAATTGATGTTGTTAAAACATGAAAACATGTTGTTAGAACTAAGAATAACTTGGTTATACCATGATTACTGTGATTAAAACCTAGTTTAAATGCTCTTGACATGAAGTCACGTTGTTATGACTTGCCCGATCATTCCGTTTTCGATATTAATTTTTTTGTATACACAACATGTATTCGTGATGCTAGCATTTATTTAGTTTGAATACACTTGGTTTTACAAATTTACAATGTCATTTGTACAAGTATAATTTGTCCCATTTTACAAATAGTTCCACATGTTCTAGGTGTGATGATTTTGATTTCAATTAATCTTGAATTCATGTTGTTAAAACATGAAAACATGTTGTTAGAACTAAGAATAACTTGGTTATACAATCATTTGTGTGATTAAACTATAGTTTAAATGCTCTTATTATGAAGTCACGTTGTTATGACTTGCACGATCATTTCGTTTTCGAACATAATTTTTTTGTATATACAACATGTATTTGTAATGTTAGCATTTATTTAGTTTGAATACACTTGGTTTTTATAAATTTACAATGTCATTTGTGCGAAAATAATTTGGCTCATTTTTCACATAGTTCCACATGTTCTAGGTGTGATGATTTTGATTTCAATTAATCTTGAATTCATGTTGTTAAAACATGAAAACATGTTGTTAGAACTAAGAATAACTTGGTTATACAATCATTTATGTGATTAAACTATAGTTTAAATGCTCTTAGCATGAAGTCACGTTGTTATGACTTGCACGATCATTTCGTTTTCGAACATAATTTTTTTGTATATACAACATGTATTCGTGATGTTAGCATTTATTTAGTTTGAATACACTTGGTTTTACAAATTTACAATGTCATTTGTACAAGTATAATTTGTCTCATTTTACACATAGTTCCACATGTTCTAGGTGTGATGATTTTGATTTCAATTAATCTTGAATTGATGTTGTTAAAACATGAAAACATGTTGTTAGAACTAAGAATAACTTGGTTATACAATCATTTGTGTGATTAAACTATAGTTTAAATGCTCTTATTATGAAGTCACGTTGTTATGACTTGCACGATCATTTCGTTTTCGAACATAATTTTTTTGTATATACAACATGTATTCATGATGTTAGCATTTAGTTAGTTTGAATACACTTGGTTTTACAAATTTACAATGTCATTTGTACAAGTATAATTTGTCTCATTTTACACATAGTTCCACATGTTCTAGGTGTGATGATTTTGATTTCAATTAATCTTGAATTCATGTTGTTAAAACATGAAAACATGTTGTTAGAACTAAGAATAACTTGGTTATACAATCATTTATGTGATTAAACTATAGTTTAAATGCTCTTAGCATGAAGTCACGTTGTTATGACTTGCACGATCATTTCGTTTTCGAACATAATTTTTTTGTATATACAACATGTATTTGTAATGTTAGCATTTATTTAGTTTGAATACACTTGGTTTTTATAAATTTACAATGTCATTTGTGCGAAAATAATTTGGCTCATTTTTCACATAGTTCCACATGTTCTACGTGTGATGATTTTGATTTCATTTAATCTTGAATTCATGTTGTTAAAACATGAAAACATGTTGTTAGAACTAAGAATAACTTGGTTATACAATCATTTATGTGATTAAACTATAGTTTAAATGCTCTTAGCATGAAGTCACGTTGTTATGACTTGCACGATCATTTCGTTTTCGAACATAATTTTTTTGTATATACAACATGTATTTGTTATGTTAGCATTTATTTAGTTTGAATACACTTGGTTTTAACAAATTTACAATGTCATTTGTACGAATATGATTTGGCTCATTTTTCACATAGTTCCACATGTTCTAGGTGTGATGATTTTGATTTCAATTAGACTTGAATTGATGTTGTTAAAACATGAAAACATGTTGTTAGAACTAAGAATAACTTGGTTATACCATGATTTATGTAATTAAACTATAGTTTAAATGCTCTTGACATGAATTCACGTTGTTATGACTTGCCCGATCATTCCGTTTCCGAACTTAATTTTTTTGTATACACAACATGTATTCGTGATGTTAGCATTTATTTAGTTTGAATACACTTGGTATTAACAAATTTACAATGTCATTTGAACAAATATTAGATGGCTCATTTTTCACATAGTTCCACATGTTCTAGGTGTGATGATTTTGATTTCAATTAGACTTGAATTGATGTTGTTAAAACATGAAAACATGTTGTTAGAACTAAGAATAACTTGGTAATACCAGGATTTATGTGATTAAACTATAGTTTAAATGCTCTTGACACGAAGTCACGTTGTTATGACTTGCCGGTTCATTCCGTTTTCGAACTTAATTTTTTTGTATACACAACATGTATTCATGATGTTAGCATTTAGTTAGTTTGAATACACTTGGTTTTAACAAATTTACAAAGATATTTGTACAAATATAATTTGGCTCAATTTTCACATAGTTCCACATGTTCTAGGTGTGATGATTTTGATTTCAATTAATCTTGAATTGATGTTGTTAAAACATGAAAACATGTTGTTAGAACTAAGAATAACTTGGTTATACAATCATTTATGTGATTAAACTTTAGTTTAAATGCTCTTAGCATGAAGTCACGTTGTTATGACTTGCACGATCATTTCGTTTTCGAACATAATTTTTTTGTATATACAACATGTATTCGTAATGTTAGCATTTATTTAGTTTGAATACACTTGGTTTTAACAAATTTACAATGTCATTTGTACGAAAATAATTTTGCTCATTTTTCACATAGTTCCAAATGTTCTAGGTTTGATGATTTTGATTTCTATTAAACGTGAATTGATGTTGTTAAAACATGAAAACATGTTGTTAGAACTAAGAATAACTTGGTAGTACCATGATTTATGTGATTAAAATATAGTTGAAATGCTCTTGACATGAAGTCACGTTGTTATGACTTGCCCGATCATTCTAGTTGTTAGAACTAAGAATAACTTATTAATACCATGATTTATATGATTAAACTATAGTTTAAATGCTCTTGACATGAAGTCATGTTGTTATGACTTACCCGATCATTCCGTTTTCGAACATATTTTTTTTGTATATACAACAAGTATTAGTAATGTTAGCATTTATCTTGATTGAATACACTTGGTTTTGACATATTTACAATGCCATTTTTACGAAAAAAGTTTGGCTCATTTTTCACATAGTTCCACATGTTCTAGGTGTGATGATTTTGATTTCAATTAAACTTGAATTGATGTTGTTAAAACATGATATCATGTTGTTAGGACTAAGAATAACTTGGTTATACCATGATTTATGTGATTAAACTATAGTTTAAATGCTCTTGGCATGAGGTCACTTTGTTATGACTTGCACGATCATTTCGTTTTCGAACATAATTTTTTTGTATAGACAACATGTATTCGTGATGTTAGCATTTATTTAGTTTGAATACACTTGGTTTTAACAAATTTACAATGTCATTTGTACAAATATAATTTGGCTCATTTTTCACATAGTTCCATATGTTCTAGGTGTATGATTTTGATTTCAATTAAACTTGAATTGATGTTGTTAAAATATGAAAACATGTTGTTAGACTTACCCGATCATTCCGTTTTCGAACTTAATTTTTTTGTATAAACAACATGCATTCGTTATGTTAGCATTTATTTAGTTTGAGTACACTTGGTTTTAACAAATTTACAATGTCATTTGTTCGAATATGATTTGGCTCATTTTTCACATAGTTCCACATGTTCTAGGTGTGATGATTTTGATTTCTATTAAACTTGAATTGATGTTGTTAAAACATGAAAACATGTTGTTAGAACTAAGAATAACTTGGCTATACCATCATTTATGTGATTAAACTATAGTTTAAATGCTCTTAGCATGAAGTCATGTTGTTATGACTTACCCGATCATTCCGTTTTCGAACTTAATTTTTTTGTATAAACAACATGCATTCGTTATGTTAGCATTTATTTAGTTTGAATACACTTGGTTTTAACAAATTTACAATGTCATTTGTACAAATATAATTTGGCTCATTTTTCACATAGTTCCATATGTTCTAGGTGTATGATTTTGATTTCAATTAAACTTGAATTGATGTTGTTAAAA